>UESW01002948.1:0-141188 GCA_900491605.1 Calamus simplicifolius | reverse complement strand
GTCTGTTAGATGTGTAACATAATCAATTTTCATAAATGTAAGTGAAATTCACTTCCATAAAAATCTTATAAGGTTTCCTGCTTTCAAGGATCTAGACAATTTGCTTCAGCAATACTACTGAGGTTTACCTTGCCTTCATAGAATTTCAACTTAAAGAAAAAGAAGAGAGCATTTGATTCTTCAAAAGAAAAGGAATGACAACATCCAAATTTATTTGCTCATTAGGATTCTACTCACAGATTGCAGGACTTCTGGTCCGAGGTTAGCATCCTGAAGAGATCTTTTGCCAGCAACTAGGCAATATCTCCAGCAGTCATCGAGCCGGCGATCATTCTTCCCATCAATGTAGCCTTTTGAGGAGAAGTCCCGGATCTGTCCACCGAACCGGACAGAGTAAGAAGAAGCATCAAACCGGTCGATCAGACTAATCCCACTCTCTCCTTCCAAGAGCTTGTTGTAGAATGTATCAATGTCGCTCCCAAACACTGAGACCAGGCCCATCCCTGTCACCACTATTCTTTTCTTGGGATCCTTCTCTCGCTTTGGGGCAGCGACAGTTGAGGAAGCCATGGCTCTTGTCCTTCGAGATTTGAGAGCTTGGGGGCCCAAGAAAAGAGAAGAAAAGAAAAGAAAAGAAAAATTCCACAATCAAAATCAATAAACCAATTAAAGGTTAGTTGCATTATCTTTTGAAAATCAGAAAAGAAACATTTGAAATTTCTCATGGTTGTTTGAAACAAGAGGTCTTCATATGAGGACTGATTAAGAAAAACTCTGCCTTTGATCATTACTATAATTGAAGGCAAGTTAGTTATCAACTTCATCTGATTGCAATGTAATCAGATGTTTCGATAAAATTGTTCACAATCTAAGACGCATCTTCCAACCAATTCATATAAGAGCATTCCATATCTAAAAGAAAATGAGAAGAAAACTAAACAGAATAGCCTTTCATCTCATAAACTAAACAGAAAAGAACTAAGCATTGATCACCAGTAAAAAAAAAAAAAAAATCCCAACAGCTGCAGTCATAGGACGGAAGGGAAGAGGGAGGGAAGGCCTCACATGATGCAGAAGGAAAGGACCCATTTGGTTTCCTCACAGCACAAGAAGCCATCTGCTTGCTCCCCAACAAAGGCCTTAGGCCGCTATACTGCTTGATAGGAGAGGAGGCTTCGCTGATCACCCCCAACTCTGTGCCCCCAGCCACCATGCTAGCGCTCACGGCCATCTCTTTTCCACGTTGTCTCTCCCTCTCTCTCTCCCTCCTCTATCTCTGGAAGAGTGTGGAGGGGCATGAGAGTAGGATATAAGCAAGGGAGGAACAGAAGAGAAGAGGAGGGATGGAGTTCTCAAGGAGACTTCATTGGTCCCAACTCTGAACCTTGGCATTGGGAACTTCGCTGCCTCGCCAACCAACAAAGAGAGCACGAAATGTCTTTCCCCTTCTGCACGTCGGCAGCGATGATTACGACGAGGTTGCCCTTCTCCCCCTTTCCCCTGAAAAACGAGGGCACGTCTCGGCATTTTATGCGATTAATCTCGATGTCCTGTGTTATAATGGAAGAGCAGCAGCTTCTCTCGCTCCACCCTTTCCCTCGCTTTAACCGCTTTCTCCCGAACTACTAACCACCACCATTTTCATGCTTTCCCTTCCCCCAGCTTTTTTACAGCGTTAAATGTGTGAAAAAAAACTTCAGGGATTTTTTTTTCACACAAGTTAATAATAATATAGAATATGGGGCTACCATTTCTTGTGCATGCGTTAGAAATGGATTCAAAGAGGAAGTTGTCTGCTGGCTGACAGATTGAATATGGTTTGAATCAAAGAATGAGCAAGGAGAGTTGTGGGACAAGAAGGAAGCCATCAAAGTAGCTAAGAAAGCATTGAATTTAGTATGAGAAAAGAAATTGCTTGGCAGCATTTTTGGAGCAATGAAGCACGTCACTGAGAATCAATTCAACGTCAGCTTACTGGTCCCATTTCATCTCTGCCGCTGTGTCACTCAGGATAATTAATAATACAAACAGATAGGCGGGGCAGTCAGTGCAACTGCATCACATAGGTCAGCATCACTACCGTCAATTTGTATGGATCAATATAAGAAATTTAAGAACTAGTTTATGCCATGAGAGGAATTTTAGCTAGGCCTTGTTTTGCTAGACACGATCTAATTTGGAACTATCAAAGGCCTAAAAATTTGATTTGTTGGTTGGTTTTCAGTCAAAAATCTAAACCTTACCAATACTCTCTGATTAGTTTAAGAATAAGTTTGATAAATTTGAATTCAGTCCAAATGAACCTGATCAACGTTTAAACAGTTTAGATTCATAGCACAGCACATATTGACAGCTGGACGAATAGACCGCGGTCCGTAGGTATTCCGGTGGTTATTTAATTATAAACCTGATTGTTTCTCGATCAGCTGGAAGAATTCTTCTGGCACACTTGTGATGTCCATTACAGAAGGTAGAGCTGGAGTTAGGATGGCCTCTGAATTTGTCCGTTGCTTGTTGTCGTCTGGTGAATCTGCGAGCCATGCAGAGGTGTGTCAGCACCTTGATGTTGAATATTGGTGGTTGCTCATCCAAGTGTCTGAGATGGAGATGGTTCATGAGTAGACACCACGAAATAATCCATTCACGAAAGTCCCTAACAGTAGCTGATCATTCATCAATAGAGAGCATCCAGGACTTTGTTTGAATGGTAAAATTTACAGAAATCCAAACCAAATAAGATTGTTCTAATGAAACTTGACATGTTTCGACGATGTCAAATCCAAGTAGGTGACAAATCACAATAATATACAACATTGGATATTGCGTCTTGGCATCCAAAAAGCACCAGCATCGCATATTGCTTTAGCCATCTTGACAGAGTGAATCTTATCAATGGCGTTGGTACAATTCCAATGATTGTCAAACTTTGAAGGAAACTTAATGTTCAATCGTACTGAAAATGGTAGAAGTATGACACTTTCATCATGCATAATATGAGATTCTCGTCTAAATCTTTCCCAAGAAGTTTGAATTGCACTGTTGCTGTTGTAGAAGAGATGGCTTGAAAGGCTAGGGATGGAACAATTTTATAGGATGGTGGAGCGTTTTCCGGTAATGTTTAGCAACAATGCTTTCTTCTATAACTGCCTCTTGGCTAACAACAGATGGAGTTCCAGGTTGATCGAATTTCTTTGAGGTTTATCACCTTCTCCTGAAGGTAGCATTGCATCTTAAACTTGTATTGGGTTCAAGATTTGAACCCGTGGAGAAACCTAATATGTTCAAGAATGGCCCATTGCGTTAGGTTGGGAGCCCTGTTTCCTGCTGTTTCATGGAAGAGACTCTGAGTTTATTCATTAAGCCTAGTTTGAAACCCCTAAAGCTTCCCAACACATCAAAGACAAGGAAAACAAGAATCTTTGAAGAAACTAGCACCTAGGCACGTGTAAAAAAAGAGAAAGTAAATGGTAAGAGTCCAATCCATTTAGAATTCTATGTCAAAGAGTACAATCTATGGTAGTCGAATGTGACAGAGAAAAGTACGCGCATATATATATAGCATGTTGAGTATATCTGAATAGCAAGCGCTTAAAACCTGGCATGTTACAATAGCAATTGCTGTAGCTTAGAATTTTGAATTTTCAATTTAATCCTGGGTCCAGAATTGCTGTCAAAACCGCATGTTCCTTCATGTAAGAGATGTAATATATCAACAGGGTATATTGATAACATGGAACAAATCGAGTGAAGTTGGAGGGTGCCTCTTGACATCACTCTATAAGATGAGGAAAACCCAAGAGTAATTTAGAGGGTGTGTTTTTGAGTATCTCTTATTAAATCAGATACCAGCTTGGCAATTACATTATTACTACCACTTCACAGTTCAAATTAACAATATATGCTTTTAAGTTTCCACTTGGGATATTTTATGTTATACCTTGAGAAAATAACTTCAGAAAATACTTGATATTTAAGAAATGGCTAGAAGTTGTAGTAGCAGTGAAGATGAAGCGAGGTTAGGAGGCAAGCAGGTGATGCTAGAGTTTCATGATTGGAGAACAACACAATTTCAGGTTAAAGCAATTGCAGCTATAACAATTTGGAATATGGTAGATATTTAGTGACTATAATTATTAAGCAATTTAAGAACAGAATTTTGTAGAATATGGTGGTATTTGTTGATTATAATTCACTGATTAAGTTGAACATTTTTTTCCTAGTCTACAACTTTTTCACTGGTATAAAGCATTTAGAGCAGCTGTTTCCACCAACCTTACTGGACATCAGCAGACACTTTGGTCTGGAAAAAGACTTGAGTCTGCTCCTTCAGATATTGAAGGATCAAATTTTATAAGAAGGGATGCCATTTGAATCAAATGAACGGAAATTTGATGAATATGGCATGTATTTATTGACCATAAATTATTTAAGTTGAACAGTTTTTTTTCTAATCCATAAGTTTTTCACTGTTATAAAGCACATGGAACAGTAGTTCCCATAAAAGACTTCCAATGTTGTGACACAACAAGCTGAGTCTCTAATGTCAATTCTTCTTCTTCTTCTTCTTCTTGCATAGATGTGGTTCATCACTCACAAACAATGTAAAAGACGCATCATAAGAATATCATATCTATTATGTGACTGATTAACCTAACAAATATAGCAATTAAAATCTTTAATCCAAGAAAACAAGTCAACTTTATGGGGTTATTATTGCAAATAGACATGACAAACCAGTTTA
This sequence comes from Calamus simplicifolius, assembly GCA_900491605.1. NCBI lineage: Eukaryota > Viridiplantae > Streptophyta > Magnoliopsida > Arecales > Arecaceae > Calamus > Calamus simplicifolius. The sequence continues at coordinate 136,447 of UESW01002948.1, read as the reverse complement.
AAGCCATGAGAGACAAACCTCCATGTATTGAGCTACAAGGTTCAGCAATATCTCCTGAATTTAAAGCATGTCCACTCTGAAATAATTGAAGATGATAGGCACAATTGTCCCAAGTCATCCGTTCCTTCTGTTGTCCCAATCACAATAGATCATGACCTGAATCTTTTCCCCACAGTACTTAAGAAACAGGTACAGCACCTATATTCTGTCCCATGAATGCATATATAGTTCCACGGATTTAACCATCATAAAATATCTTACACATACCTATTACCATATCATGATGTGCACAGTATTATATGTCATTAACCATGGTCTCCCTTCATATCCCACTATCTTTTTCTTAACATCATTTTGATACCACTCCTAGAGTTCTTCAGTGAATTGATTGAAATTTTTGAATAGAGCTAACAGCAACACTTAATTCTTTTCTGCTTGTGACCACTAAATGAATCCAACCCTGTTCACTTCAACATGGAACAAGGACCAAATACTAATGGAAATATGCCTCATTATGAAAGGACACAAGCTCACTAGAAACGAAGCAATGGATCATGTCATGGAGAATCAACCAATATAAATTAAGTTTTTTGTATTTCAACTTTGGAGATACCAATAAATGCAGTGGTTATTGAAATTTCCATCCAATTTACAGTCAACAAGTATCATGAGATCACGATCATGTGCAAGACAATGATTTGAAATCAGGATTTTTTTTTTTAAAGAAAAAAAAGGAGCTTCCTAAAGATCGAGATTGCTTATCAGTCAATATTGATTTCCCAGGTTAGTCATTCTCCACTGACAAGGATAGAGTTTTAATTCTCCGTTGAAATCAACACATATCGTAGTGTTATGGAATATTGCATGATTGACAATCACATATAGATATCATTGATGACAGCAAGAAAACTCCTTGCTTAAAAGTGATAATTATCAATCACGTAACAGTATACTCATCATGAGAAAGAACAAATTGCTGATATCAGATTCACATGATAATAAAATATTTGAGTGTTTTTAGTGCAAGAATTTCCCCCTTGGTTCTTCTGGCCGATTGCATGATGTATGCTCACATGTATGTGCTAACAAAACCAAAAGATTTACATGGTTAAATTCATCAAAAACCAGACAGTTGAGAAACTAGCAATACATACTCTATATGAATCTATAATTTACATAAAAATTCTAACCAATCACACCATCACAATCTCAGATTGCATCAATTAATTAGCAAATTACCACCATGACTTACAGAAGCAGAACTTTGTAAAACAAATCTTGGCAGATTCACAAATATGTATACATGAACAAACCAAGTAATACAATCCAACGGGGGCCAAAAAATTAAGAAATTGCCGAAAGCCATTCAAGCTCACACCACAAAATTCAGTGCCGCAATAAAGAGATGCAGTTTAATCGTTTACCTCCCACCTACGCCCTGGAAAGAAGCTCGATCATCGATCTACAAGAGCTGAACCAAATCAGAACGATGGAGAATAAAGCCTTTTCAGCTGCCAATGCAGTGGAAGCCCTGCACACCGATAGCCAAATCCCAAACAGTAGACTACAGAGCGCCAGATCGATAAGGACTACCTTCCGAAGGTGCTGCCCCCAAACCCCCTGGACCGTTTTCGTTTTCGGATCCGCGTCGGCCACTGATATCTCTATCCTGCTCTCAGCATCGGAATCGTATGAAGCAATGCTACTAACGCTATCCTCCTCGGTGGTCATCTTGCTCTCTTTCTCCTTCTTTATTTCCTTATCCGTTTCTTTCCCACTCTTCGATCCGCCAGTCGCCGACGGAGGGGAATCTGGCGGCGGCGGCCGCGGCGGAGGCTTGTCCACTTGGGAGGAGAGCGGGAGCACGAGGCGGCGGAGCTCCGGGAGGAACTCGTCCTGGAAGCAGAGAGGGGTAAGGGGATCGTCTGCGCCGCCAATTGCAATTGCGGAGGAGGCGAAGAAGACGTCGCGGAGGCGGCGGAGAAGGAGGAGGACCTGGGGCTTGCCGAGGGACTCATCGGCGATGGCAAAGAAGATGAGGGGGTCTTCCATGAGAAAGGCGTAGATCCAGCCGCCGGCGGTATGAGAGTAGAGGCGGTGGAAGCGGGGGGTGGCCGCCAGACAACGGGCGGCGAGATCGCCGCCGGCGGCGGAGCTGATCTCGGCAAGCACCGTCGGGCCCTTGGCGACGCAGGCGTAGAGGATGACGGGGTTGTCGTTGGGATCGGAAATCATCCGATTGGAGAGCCAGAAGAAGCCACCGATTCCGGTCGGTAGATTCTGAACCTTCTGTTGTTGCCAACGAAGAAAGGCACACAGTGAGAAGACGTTGAGAGGGAGCGGCGTAGGGACCGTGCATTTGGTGAGCGCTGCGAGCTTTATAGTATATATTATTTATTTATTTGTTCACCGCATAAATTTATGCGCCTGATTAATATATTATTATTATTGCTATTTATATAATTTTTTTAATATGTTTTTTTATTGTGAGATAATGAACTGTTCTTCGACAACACAAGAGAGGCGTTTAGCAGCAGCATGTTCTTGCTGTTCCACAGGTGTAAGTTTTTTCTTAAAAAAAAAAAGAAAATTGCAATGATTTAAGGAATAAAAATGACTACGGATATATTGCTGCAAATATTGTGGAGCAAACTCTAATATAATGGATTGATCCCTAATGTGGAGGAGAGAACTCTGGTTGCAGTAGCTGTACACATCTGTGTCATGACTGACTGGATGAACGGTAGCGCGTTGCTTGACGCGTAGGTATTGAACCGTCCATGGCACGACACGATCCAAGTCCATCGTGTCTATAAAATTATGATGCCTTATTTGACATGGTTCAGTAATATCAAGCACGGCACAGTAATAAAATGGGTCACGGATCATATCGGACCTGAGCCGTACCGGTCCTGGCACAGCCCCTCCTAACGGCTATATAGCCGTTTGGGAAGGTTTAAGATCATTTTATCCATTCCAACAGCTATATAACAACTTTATTAAAGAGTATTTTTTTTAAAAAAAATTAAACTTCTATAAATAGCCATTTCTTCCTCATTCTTACTACACCAAACCAACTTCTCTCTTACTACTATTTCTCTCTTCTAACAAGTACTATAGCAAATTAGTAATTTAATTTTTAGTTTGTAAGTGTTCTTGCAAGTGGCAAGTGCTCTAGCAAGTATTCAAGTGCTACAAGGTCACTTCTTGTTGAAAGGCGAGAGCGCAGAGGAAGCTCACAAATCTCGGCTCCATACCTCCATCTCTTATCCTCTTTTCAATTCCTTCTTATGAGTTAGTTATTATTTTTTTTTTGCATTTATTAATTAAAAATTTTAGATATGACATATTTTAACGAAAGTAATTTTAACATGCACTTTTTTTTTTCTGAGGGTGAGAAAACTAATCCCCAACCCCAACCCCAAGTTTCCTTTAGAGCCAGTGTTAGTGAATGTCAAACCTCTTCTTGTAAGAGGACTAGTGATGTTTGAAATGATTTCGATAGAATTATGCATAATATGGTTGATGAAGTCTATAAAGCAAAATATAAAAAATATGCAAAACTTTATAGTTGTTCTAGTACTAGGGGAACATGACATTTAAAAAAGATATCAAGAGACTCATAGGATGCATGATTCCCATCAGCAATGTATCCTTAATATACAAGAGGAATCACTTGAGGTAATTTTGCATATAACAACGAAAATTAGAGGAAATTACTTGTAAGATGGATAGTTCAGGATGAATTACCTTTTAGTTTATCTGAATCTTATAATTTGAACGATATTTCAATTAGGCCTACAACCTCCTTATAGAAGAACTAGTAGTCATACCTTTAGAAGAGTGGCTATTACAAACTTTTTAGCAATGAAACAAAGTTTAACTGAAAGTCTCTCAAATTTAAATGCTAAAATTTCTTTAACATGTAGGTAGTAATTGTTTTATTGCTATTACTGCTCATTATATTGATAATGATTGACAAATAAATAAATGAATTATTACTTTTCGTGCTTTTGATTTTCCAACAATAAATTTCAAATATTATTTATCAAACTGCATGCTGATATAATATTAATAATAAAATAATATCAATTACTTTTGATAATGATGCATCTAATAATAATTTTGCTGTTGCATTATTAAATGACTCTTTGCAACCTATTCTAAATGGATAATTATTTCATATTAGATGTGCATATCATATATTAAATCTTCTGCTCAATCTAGTATAAACATAATTCAAAGGTTATTTCAAAAATTAGAAATGCAATTTCTTTTATTTATGCTTCAAGATCAAGACTTCAAGAATTTAAACAATAATGTATAGATCATAGTAAACATTTTAAAAAATTTAAACTTGATGTAATAACTCATTGGAATAGTACCTATACCATGATACATGATGCATATCCATATAAGAACTTATTAAGTGCTTATATTAATAATCATGGATTAGGATTTACATTGACTGAACTTGATTGGCATCCAGGTAAAATTTTAGAAGATTTTTTGATTACTTTTTATGATGCTACAAATGTTCTTTTAGGTATTTATTATCCAACTTCTTGTTTATTTTACAAAAAGCATATGTAATTAGTGAAAAAATTAAAGAATATAGATATCATGAAGTTTTAATGCCTATTATATGTAATATGGAAACTAAATGGAATGAATATTGGAATAGGATATGTCCATTGCATAACTTAGCTGCTTTTTTTGATCATAGAATTAAATTAAATGGCGTAAATTTTTTAATTGATCAATATTATGAAACCATAAATCAAAATCCTAAACATGCTAATGATAAGGTAACACGACTTCTTAATGATATTTATGGTTTACATAATGAAAAAATTTATGGATCTAGAATACATGTTCAAAGCTCTGCTTCTTCTTCTAGATCTCGTTCGTCATCTATTTTTTTATTTATTAGAAGACACACACATGCTTCATCTTCTTCATCTTTAAGTAATGAATTAGAATTTTATTTACGAAACGATCTTCATTCTGCATATAAGAAGATCAAATAGAAAGTCTAGATATATTAGCTTCGTAGAAGAGTGTTAGAAATCAATATCATATTATGTCTGCCATTGCACAAGATATTTTAGCTGTGCCGATGTCCATAATAGCATCAGAATCCGCTTTCAGTGTAGGTCGACGTGTTATGGACGAAAAGAGAAGTGGGATGACTGGTGAGATAATTGAGATGCTTATTTGCTTCAAAGATTAGTTGGATGCTGAGGCGATGCTTCAAGATAAAAGTGGACATGACTTAACCAGCGAAGATGATGATGGCACAAATACTATGATGACTGATGAGTGAGTCATCTCTATTTTTATAGTTGTATATTTTTATTTTTTTTAATTGTTAAAGTGAGTCATCTCTATTTTTTCTTCTTCTTATTATATTCTGGAGGTCAAGCCTAGCCCTCCTTCCCTCATGTACCATTTTGATTTTAAATTAATAAACTGGTAGGAGTCTATGCCAAACCCTTCACCATTAAGATGGCTTCATATTAATAAATTTCTTTATTCTTAATAATTTATTAATTTATTAATTTTTTATAAAATTTTTTTATTTCCAAGTGGGCCGGCACGGCCCAGGCCCCCCATGTGGGCCGTGCCTGGCACGGCATGGCACATGCCCATGTGGGCCTAGATCGTGCCGTGCTGGCACGGCGAGCCGGCACTGGCCTATCATGAGTCGTGCTGTGCTGGGCAAAAAAAAAAATTTCGAGCCCGATATGGCACGGTTTATTGAGCCGTTCCAAGAAAGCATGGTCCGTTTCGTGCCGGACCATGCTGCCCATAGGCGGTATGATTCAGTGCCTATCTTACCTTTTCTTTTTCTTTTAAGGAAACAACGTGAGAAGAGAGCTTTGAATAAATTTATTTAAAAAGAGAGTTTAAGAATTATATTTGACTCACCCTAAAATGATGTGATCATTTGTTTATAATAATAAAAAAAAAGTTAAAGGGCATATCACGTGATAGCAAACTATAATTTTTTTTTTTTGGAAAGTTCAACTACCTTTGGGGCAGAGATTAGTCCGTAAGATGAAGTTAGCAATAATGTCATAAAGAACTGGTGAGGGGAGATGAGTTTCTTATCAAGAAGAGTCAAGTGGATCCAGCCTTTTTTTTTTTCTTTTTCATTTTTCTCTCTTTCATGCTTATAGAACTTCGAATATAGTGCTGCTCAACTCAGTGGTACTGATCATGGATTTTATATTTTTGTTTCAAAAATTTGTAACACCTTACTTTTAAGATAATTGAGGATTCTAACCAGGAGTATTCATCAAATCTCAAATAAAACAACAAAAATCTAAATCAAAAGATACAATCACACATTCAATTTTAGTTTACACATTTGTTGACGCCGAGTCACTTTCTTTAAGCACCGGGGAAACGGACGTCTTCGTCGCCGGACTCCTACAAGAAAAGTTCCCGGAGACCGGATGCTCCGATGGGGACCCTCCGACGCTCAAGTTAATCACTATGGGCAACAGCCGTAAGCTTGAGGAAGCTCGATAGAGAAAGAGAGAGAGAGAGGCTCAAAGAAGAGCTCTTTCTGTGAGCATTTAGGAGTGTAATGAGTTCGTTACCTGGTCGGGGTCCCTCTTACCCATTTTATAGACGCTTAAGAGTTTGTCTGGCTTGAGTGGTTGAGGCTCCATAATGATGACTTTGATGGGTGAAGTGTCAGAACTGATGTCCATGAAGTATGGGGTGCTGCCGCTAGTCAGAGCATTAATTGATGTTCGTAAAGCATGGGGTGCTGCAGGGCATGGCCGACCGCTACGGCGCTTGCCAGACGTGTCCCCTACGTCATCTTTTTTTCCTACGCGGGCAACCATGGGTGATAAAGTTAGGCATGTGGGTCCCAAGGTGCAGCCATTGGGGCAGAAGATGTAGTTTGGAGTTGAAGCCAGCTGTCCCTTGTAGAGTATTGATTATAGAGTGCTTGCATGGCACTGTTCATGCCCTTGGATGTGCTTTAGAGAAGGCTGTGGGTGAACACTTGCATGACACTGTTCACTTGCATGGCACTATTCATTGTGGCCGACACTGTTCATGGCCGACACTGTTCATGGTGGCCGACACTATTCATGGCCGAGGCCAAGGCTGAGGTGGCCGAGCACTGTTCATGGTGGCCGACACTGTTCATGGCCGACACTGTTCATGGCCGAGGCCGAGGCCGAGGCTGAGGTGGCCGAGCACTGTTCATGGTGGCCGATACTATCCATGGCCGACACTGTTCATGGTGGCCGACACTGTTCATGGCCGAGGTCGAGGCCGAGGCTGAGGTGGCCAAGCACTGTTCATGGTGGCCGACACTGTTCATGATGGCCGACACTATTCATGATGGCCGACACTGTTCATGGCTGACACTGTTTATGGCCGACACTAGCTCCATGTGGAGGAGAGAGAAAAGGTGGCAGACTCAGAGAGGCTGCCCTGGACTTGTTGGGCCCGCGAAGGAAAGGCCGATTCACTAAGGTCGATCCCAGATGTTGTCATAGTGGCCTATGGGGGGCCCACTAGCCCCATCAGATGCCCCCAACACTCCTTGAGCTTGTATGCCCTGCGTAAGTTAAGCGAAAGGAGTGTAGACTCTTTACCTTTGCGCCCGCCCTTTTATGTCAGCTTTAACCGTGATTCCTTCAATGTGGGGAAACTCCTCTCCTTTTGATGCCTTATGTAGACATCTTCATGCTTTTTGGAGCCATACTTTTTTGCTTGTTCAAAAACTTTAAGCAAAGTTTGAAGGTAAGTTGGTTACCTTTGACTGGCAGCCAGTAATCCCTCTCGATGCAGAGCCCGGAAGTGAATGCCCATTAGCTGTGAGTCGGGAGTTGACCTCTCCCGGCTTGAGCTAGTTGGGTCTTCTTCTCTTGTCATGAAATTTGGAGGTGGGTGTTCGTCAACTGTGAGCTGAGGAGTTGGCCTCTCCCAGCAGTGAGTTGTCTTGGGGCTTCCTGATGGCTGAAAGTAACCAGCAATGTGCTGCAAGTATATAATTTAGATAAAGGTCTTATTCGATTGGCCATTGGCCATCGATATAGAGTTGAAACCGCTGAGGCTGAAATGAAGCCGTTGAGACTATGATTATGTCATTAAGGCAGAGGGAGCCGTTGAGGTCGATTGACCATTTGACATTGGATTCAGTTTTTGGCTTTTGGTACTGAGCTGGCTTCGGGCTTGAGTGTCGATGGTTCATCGGGCTTTGAGTGCCGGCCGGAGTCGAGCTTGTTGTTGAGAGCTGATGGTTCATCGCTCTGCCAATGGTACACTGGGCATCGTGCCTAGCTGGCCCAGGGCTTTTTGTGCCGACCAGGGTCGGGTTTTAGTTGTTGAGAGCCGATGGTACATCGCTTTACCAGTGGTACACTAGGCTTCGTGCCTGGCTGACCCAGGGCTTTTTGTGCCGACCAAGGTCGGGCTTTAGTTGTTGAGAGCCGATGGTACATCGCTCTGCCAGTGGTACACTGGGCTTCATGCCTGGCTGGCCCAGGGCTTTTGTGCTGACCGGGGTCAGCTTTAGTTGGTGAGAGCCGATGGTACATCGCTCTGCCAATGGTACACTGGGCTTCGTACCTGGCTGACCCAGGGCTTTTGTGCCGACCGGGGTCGGGCTTTAGTTGTTGAGAGCCGATGGTTCATCGCTCTGCTAGTGGTACACTAGGCATCGTGCTTGGCTAGCCCAGGGCTTTTTGTGCTGATCGGGGTCGGTCTTTAGTTGGTGAGAGCCGATGGTACATCGCTCTGCCAGTGGTACACTGGGCTTCAGCCTGGATGACCCAAGGCTTTTGTGCCGACCGGGGTCGAGCTTTAGTTGTTGAGAGCCGATGGTTCATCGCTCTGCCAGTGGTACACTGGGCATCGTGCCTGGCTGGCCTAGGGCTTTTTGTGCCGACCGGGGTCGGGCTTTAGTTGTTGAGAGCCGATGGTATATCGCTCTGCTGGTGGTACACTGGGCTTCGTGCCTGGCTGACCCAGGGTTTTTGTGCCGACCGGGGTCGGGCTTTAGTTGTTGAGAGCCGATGGTACATCGCTCTGCCAGTGGTATACTGGGCTTCGTGCCTGGTTGGCCCATGGCTTTTTGGACAACAAAGCGAGGTTGGCCTTGGATATTGATGCAAGGTAGATCTTCCCTGCATGACATTTTTAAGTATTAATGAAAGAAAACTGTCATAAGTGCAATGTACTTAGCTCTTGTAGCTCCAATGTTTTCCTTTTGCAGGTTTGAGCACTTCTGCCCGCTGGTGATCTGCCCCCTAGGGAATCATGTTAGTTGGATTGGATGTGTCGTTGCCCTTACTTGGGCCTTCCCTCGCATTGGAGGCTAGGACGAGATGTCTGTGGCCGGGAAGAAGCTAGAAACCGGGACAAAGCTGGAGGCCGTTGAGGAAAGCCTCGATAGTTGGCGGTCGTTGAAGACGAGTGGCTGGGAGAGTCAATCGAGGACGTTGCTGAGAGTTGATATCAGCGGAGTAAAAAGGCCGACAGAGTTGTTAAGAGGGCCCTTTGCCTAGCTCTTTCCTTGAAGAGATTGATTGCCCTCGGTGCTGAAGCTTGAGAGCAGCTAGAACGAAATCCGTAAAAGGTCCTAGGCTCAGTTTGGCTTTTGGGTGTAACAAAGAGAAGGAGAGAGAGGAAAGTTGGAGTCAACAGTGAAAGCCTTTGTCCTCATCTTCCTTCTTGCATTAATTGCAACAACACCTCTCGACTTACTTCCATCAGAAATTAAAATGCCCATAATGCTTGAGGTGACGAATAATGTCTCAAGTTCATCTCTTTTGGAAATTACTCTGCTACCCATGTCGCAGTTCACCTCTGGCTGATTGCTGAGCCTTTGAGTGAGCTCTTCCAGCCGTCGGTGTTTTTCATCCAGATGCTTCCTCATCTAAGCACCAGATGATTGAGGGGAGGAGTGGTTGCTTGAGTAGGGGGTAGGATACTGCAGTCTCTTAAAAGCTTCACGTGGTGGTGCTTAGATGGCGCATGATAGTGATAACTTCTCCCCGAAGAGATTTTCTGCATATGAATCGTGACTAACGAGTGCAACTATCACGAGTGATGTGAGAAGCTTGGGCTGCTGCTGAGTGGCCACCGAATGTTGCTTCTGCAGTTCATGAATTACCGCATTCAAGGCTTGAACTTGTTGATTGAAGATGGCCGGCTGGTTAATTAGAGCAGTGAGGTTGATAGTGAAGGAGCAGAGAGGGTGGCCTTTTGCTGCCTAGTGCGATGTGGATGCCCCTCAGCACGATTGGTGAGAACCTTCGGCATGCGCATCACCACCATAGCTATCTTAGAGGGGACAGAGACTTATAGCTCAAGAAGACATAGTGTTGAGAAATTATTGAAACATAATTGCCCCAACTTTATTGATTTTGATGATTTCCAAAAGCCATGAGTACCTTAAAGAAAACAATGTGTTCATTTATCAAAACCTTGAGCTTATTCAAATTGAAAAGAATGAACTATCAATGGTTATATCAAATGAGTTTTGAACCGTTAGAAAAAGGAGTTTCAAGTTGTATGCTTAAAAGGATTTCAAAAAGAAATTTTTACACATTATAATTCAATCGATGAATTCTTGGAACATGTCTTGAATCCATGATAAACGTCATATTTAATATATTCAAGTCAAATTTATATTTAAATTTAATTGGGACAAGTTTAAAGTCAATCAGAACATTTTTCTGATTTTTGTATCGGTCCCGAGCCGACTCAAGGGTTTCGAGTCGACTCCCCAAATTGCCTGATATTCTTGAGTCGACCCTTGGTTTTTTCAAGAGTCGACCCCTGACTTCTTGCGAGCCGACTCCTGTCTGTGCGAGTCGACTCCGCTCAAACAACAGAACCCATATTTTTTAGCACTTCTCGAGTCGACTCCCCATTTTCCTCGAGTCGACTCCCAACTTTCGCGAGCCGACACTTTTGTTTTCGCGAGTCGACCCTTCAATGCTAAAATGTTTCTATTTTTGGTAATCGACTTCGAGCCGACTCCCACAAAGCTCGAGTCGACTCCGCGAGTTCTGGGCGCAATTTTTAACGATGACACATCAGCCCCAACGGTAAGATTTTTGAATAACGGCTATTTTTTCTTACTCTAACGGATATATTTTTGCAGATTCTATAAATAGAGGAGCCCTTTTCAAATCAAAACAACCCAGAGAAAAATCAAAAAGAGAGAAAAGAGTATCATTGAAAAGAGGGAAAAACAGAGCATATTGAAAAAATCATTTAGCTCAAAGAGAGAGATTCAAAAGGAGAGAAATCCAAGAGGAAGATTCGTCTGCTCCTTTCCATCAATCCACAAAGTCAAGAGGAAAATCCAAAGCATTTCAAAGTCAAATCAGGATTTTTCAAAAAGAGAAAAAGCTTCATCTCAACTCCAAAGCTTCAACGGTCAAGAATCTTGCTGAGGCGTGATTCAACACTTCAAGGAGTTAAAGAGAAAAGGGAGAAAGCCAAGCCTACCATCTCAATATTATCAGGCTTTTCTAACCCTATATTATTTTTACTTTTTGTATATTTGCTCAAGGGGAGCTTATTGTAAAACTTTATTATTTGTTTGCTGATTCAATCAGTGGATTGAATCAGTGGAGGTTGGTATACCTCGTTACAAGCCGGAGTGCTTGTGTTGGGTTAGTTGTGAGCCCGAAAAACAACGTGTAGGGTTTTGTGCTGGTAAGCCCGTGTAAAACCAGCTGGGTTCGTTGTGACCCGGAAAACAACAAGTTTGAGTTGTGAGCTTGTAAAACAACTCGGCTGTAATCTAGAGAGATTATAGTGTGGACCCAAGTGAATCTTGGGAGTGGACGTAGGTGTTGGTTGCACCGAACCACTATAAAATTATCTTGTGTTTGCCGTGCCTTATTTTCTCTTCTCTATCTCTCTTATTAACTGCTTGTTCATTGCTTATTAGTTAATTTCCTCACTTGCACATCTCAACTTCAATTAAAGTTAAAAAGTCTTAAATTTTTAAGAACCCAATTCACCCCCCCCCTCTTGGGTTGCCATCTGGGCCAACAATTGGTATCAGAGCAAGTGCTCATTTAGAATTTGATCTCACGATCAAGGGCTAAAGATCCATTATGGCAACACAAAGTGGTTCAAGTTTTGCTGAAGGTCATTCTACGAATAGACCTCCTTTATTTAATGGAACCAACTATTCATATTGGAAAGCTAGAATGAGAATATTCATTCAAGCTTCTGATATGAATTGTGGGGTAATAATAAATGGACCTAGTACACCCACACACTTATTGATGGCACTATTGTTCCTAAGCCCGAAAGGGATTGGAATGATAATGATAGGAGAATGGCTCAACTTAAATGCTAAAGCCATTAATATTTTATATTGTTCCTTAGATTCAAATGAATTCAACCGAATCTCAACTTGTAATTCCGCAAAAGAAATTTGGGATAGGTTGGAAATTACACATGAAGGAACAAACCAAGTAAAAGAATCAAAGATAAATATTTTGGTTCATAAATATGAATTATTTACATGGAACAAACTGAAACCATCACTGCATGTTCACTAGATTCACTGATATTGTGAATGGTTTGAAAAGTCTTGGAAATTTATACTAATGCTGATCTTGTTCGCAAAATTCTTAGGTCACTTCCAAGATCGTGGGAAGCAAAAGTCACAGCCATCCAAGAAGCCAAAGACCTCAATGCACTACCTTTAGAGGAGCTTCTAGGATCTAATGACCCATGAGTTAACAATGAAGCAGCATGTTGAGGAGGAAACAAAAAGAAGAAAACCTTGCCCTCAAGACTGCAGAAATGGAAGAGAGCAGCAGTGAAAGAATGATGAAGATGATGATGAAACTGCTCTCTTGGCCAAAAAATTCAGAAGTTTATGAGAAAAAGGCCCTTCCATAAAAAAAATTTGGAGCAAGAATTGAAGGAGAAAAGGATAAGAAAAAGGAAAGGAGAAAGAAAAAGAAAAGAGCCCTTAGTATGTTATGAGTGTAAAAAGCCAGGGCACTTTAGATATGATTGTCCTTTGCTGAAAAAGGCCTACAAGAAAAAGAAGAAAGCATACATGGCAACATGGACTGATGAATCTTCTTCCGAAGAAGAAGAACAAAAAAGTTGCAATATTTGCTTCATGGCCAACGACGACGACAACGAGAGGTAAGTTCTGAAAACCCAATGATGAATTTACATTTGATGAAATGTTTGAAGCTTTCAATGAACTTATGATTGATTTTAAATCTTGAAAAAGAAATACAAGTTTTTGAAAAATGAAATTAGTTTAGCTAAAAGAAAAATGAATTAGGAAGTTAAGAACTTAAAATGAAAAAGAAGAACTTATTAATCTTAATCAAGAAAAAGATTTATTAAAATCTGAAAAAAAACGATTTAAAAGATCGCTTTAGAAAAAGAACAGCAATTAAAGAAATGATCTCTTAAGAAAGATGTTAAAAAATATAAAGACATTGTTGAGAAATTCACTTTAAGTTCAACTAAACTTAACATGATTTAGATAGTCAAAAAGCTGTTTTTGACAAGCAGGTTTAGGATAACACATTAAGAAAACAAAATCAAAAATATTTTTGTAAAAGCTAACCAAAGTAATATAACTTGTTTTAAATGTAATCAAAAAGGTCATAAATCCTTTGAATGCAAAACATTAAATAATAACAACAAATTAAATTAAAGCTAAGAAAATATGGGTTCCGAAAGGAACAATTTTTATTGCTACTAACCATGAAGGACCCAAGAAAGCTTGGGTACCTAAACATAAAGTTTAAATTATGTTGCAGGAATGTCTTGTAGCCAAAAGATCAAAGAAAAAGTGGTACCTTGATAGTGGCTGCTCAAGACATATGACGGGTGACAAAGATGAATTCATCACCCTGGAAGAAAAGAAAGGTGGAGTTGTGACGTTTGGCGATAACGGTAAAGGTCAAATTATGGGCCTTGGTAAAGTTCGCATAACTCCATCTATATTATTGATAATGTACTTTATGTTAATGGTTTGAAGCATAATCTAATTAGTATAAGCCAATTATGTGATAAAAACTTTAATGTTTCATTTAAATCTTCTTATGCACTGTAACTAATTCTATTGATGATAGCATTGTTTTACTGGTTATAGACATGGCAATGTTTACTTAGTTGATCTAGAAAAATTATCTGAGTGATCATTGCTTAATTGCTGACAATGCTAACATAAATGAAATTAGTTGGTTGTGGCATCGTAGATTAGGTCATGCAAGCACACACCTTATTTCAAAACTAATTAAAATGGATTTAGTTAAAGGTTTACCTAAACTAGATTTTGAAAATAATAAAATATGTGATGCATGTCAATTTGGAAAACAAACTAGAAGTTCTTTCAAATCTAAAAATATTGTTTCAACTTCTAGGGCTTAGAGCTACTTCACATGGATCTTTTCGGACCAACTAGAACCACAAGTCTAGGAGGAAAGAAATATGGTCTAGTGATTGTAGATGATTATTCTAGATATACTTGGGTAATGTTTTTAGCTCACAAAGATGAGACTTTCTCGATATTCCTGAAATTCTTCAAGAAAGTCACAAATGAGAAAAACACTACTATAGTATCTCTAAGAAGTGATCATGGAACAGAATTTGAAAATCACTTATTTGAAAGTTTCTGCACTGAAAATGGAATTAATCATAATTTTTCAGCCCCTAGGACTCCACAACAAAATGGTGTAGTTGAAAGAAAAATAGACTCTAGAAGACATGGCCCGTACCATGCTTGCGAAAGCAACTTACCAAAGTACTTTTGGGCGGAAGCTATTAACACAGCATGTTACATCTTAAATAGAGCTTTAATAAGACCAATATTAAAGAAAACACCTTATGAATTATGGAATGAAAGAAAACCAAATATAAAATACTTTCATGCATTTGGATGTAAATGTTTCATTCATAATAATGGTAAAAACAACTTAGGAAAATTTGATGCTAAATCTGATGAAGGAATTTTTCTAGGTTATTCAACAACTAGTAAGGCATATAGAATCTTTAACAAGAAAACCTTAGTAGTTGAAGAATCCATTCATGTAGTTTTCGATGAATCTTTAGCATCTAGTTCTGAAAAGCTTGATGATGAGGAAGATACAAACATAATTGAAAAAGATCTTGAAAAACTTAATATTGAAGTATCTTCTGATCATGAACAAGAAGCTAAAGATGATGATTCACATAAGGACGATGATGTCAATATTGATCATAATGATATAGATCTTCCAAGAGACTGGAGATATGCTCATAGTCATCCCAAGGAATTGATTATAGGTGATCCATCTCAAGGAATAAGAACTAGATCATACATGAGAAATATTAGTAATCATCTTGCATTTGTATCACAAATTGAACCTAAAACTATAGAAGAAGCTGAAAAAGATAATAATTGGATGTTAGCATGCAAGAAGAACTTAAATCAATTTACAAGAAATAATGTTTGGACTTAGTTGAAAGACCTAAAAATCATTCAGTAATAGGATCAAAATGGGTTTTAGAAATAAACTTAGATGAAAATGGCATAGTAATTAGAAACAAAGCTAGATTGGTTGCAAAGGATATAATCAAGAAGAAGGTATTGATTTTGATGAAACCTTTGCACCTGTAGCTAGATTAGAAGCCATTAGACTATTACTTGCATTTGCATGTCATATGAATTTAACTTATTTCAAATGGATGTTAAAAGCGCATTTTTAAATGGATTTATAAATGAAGAAGTTTATGTAGAACAACCACCAGGTTTTGAAGATCACGAATTTTCAAATCACGTTTTTAAATTGCACAAAGCTTTATATGGTTTGAAACAAGCACCTAGAGCTTGGTATGATAGGTTAAGTAAATTTTAATAGAAAATGATTTTACAAGAGGAAATGTTGATAAAACTTTATTTTTGAAAAGAAAAAGTAAAGATTTACTTGTAGTACAAATATACGTAGATGACATTATTTTTGGTGCTACTAACGATTCTCTTGTCAAGAATTTGCAAAGTTGATGCAGGGAGAATTCGAGATGAGCATGATGGGAGAACTCAACTTCTTCCTTGGACTCCAGATCAAACAAAGCAAAGAGGGAATCTTTATCAACCAAACAAATACACAAGAGAACTACTCAAAAAGTTTGGTATGGAAACAATGAAACCCCTCGGAACACCAATGAGTCCTTCATGCAAGCTGGACAAAGATGAAGAAGGTAAAAAGGTTGATCAAAAGTATTATCGAGGTATTATCGGATCCCTTCTTTATTTAACAGCAAGTAGACCAGATATTATGTTTTCAGTATGTTTATGTGCTAGATTTCAATCAGAACCTAAAGAATCACATTTAATAGCTGTTAAAAGAATATTAAGATATCTAAGTGGAACAAAAATGTAGGTTTATGGTATTCTAGAGACTCCACATTAAACCTAATTGCATATTCAGATTCTGATTATGCTGGATGTAAATTAGATAGAAAAAGCACAAGTGGTGCATGCCAATTCTTAGGAGTAACTTAATCACATGGTTTAGCAAAAAGCAAAATTCAGTTGCATTATCAACTACTGAAGCTGAATATGTAGCAGCTGGAAGTTGCTGTGCGCAAATCCTATGGATTAAGCGACAACTTGAAGACTATGGTATCACACTTGATAAGACACCCATAAGATGTGATAACACAGCGCAATCAATTTAACTAAAAATCCAATTCAACATTCAAGAACAAAACACATAGAAATTAGATATCATTTTAAGAGAACATGTAGCTAATGATGAAATTTGTCTTGATTATGTAAACACTGAAGAACAATTAGCTGACATATTTACAAAACCTTTAAGTGAAGAAAGATTTTGTTATCTTAGAGGAGAATTAGGAATTTGTAATCCTTTTGAATAAATTTTGAAACCTCTAAGGAAATATATCTAGAATTCTTTCAATTCTCAAAATCTTAAGGAAATTTTATCTAGAACTCATATCAATTTGATCTCTCAAAATCCATGATTTTTAATCATACTCAAAGATCAAATTCCGGACTCATTTCAGATTCTCTGAATTTAATTTTTTCTCTGAAATGGTCTCGGAGCCGACTCGAGTGTATCGGAGTCGACTCGAGTTTCTGCTGAAACTCAGGAGCCGACCCCTTCTCTGAGCGAGTCGACTCGAGTCGGTCCGTGCTGTGACTAGTCGGGAGCCGACTCCACACTTNCCGTCGGATCGTCGTCGATTGGATCGATCGCAATGGTTCGAGATCGGTCGTCGCCGATCGGGATCGATCATGGCTTTGATCGATCGCAATCGCCGGATCGTCGCCGATCGAATCGATCACAACGGTCCGCGATCGGTCGTCGCCAATCGGGATCGATCATGGCTTGGATCGATCGCAACCGTCGGATCGTTGTCGATCGGATCGATCGCAATGATCCGAGATCGGATCGTCGCTGACCGGAATCGATCATGGCTTTGATCGATCACAACCGTCGGATCGTCGCCGATCGGATCGAGCGCAACGGTGCAAGATCGGTCGTCGCCGACCGAGATAGATCATGGCTTGGATCTATCGCAACAGTCGGATCGTCGCCGATTGGATCGATCGCAACGGTTCGGGATCGGTCGTCGCTGAACGGGATCGATCATGGCTTGGATTGATCGCAACCATCGGATCGTCGCCGATCGGATCAATCGCAGCGGTGCGAGATCGGTCGTCGCCGACCGGGATCGATCATGGCTTGGATCGATCGCAACGGTCCGGGATCGGTGGTCGCCGACCGGATCGATCATGGCTTGGATCGATCGCAACCATCAGATCGTCGCCGATCGGATCAATCGCAACGGTCCGGGATCGGTCGTCGCCGATCGGGATCGATCATGGCTTGGATCGATCGCAACCGTCGGATCGTCGCCGATCGGATCGATCGCAACGATGTGAGATCGGTCATCGTCGACCGGGATCGATCATGGCTTGGATCGATCGCAACCGTCGGATCGTCGCCGATCTGATCGATCGCAACGGTCTGGGATCGGTCGTCGCCGACCGGGATCGATAATGGCTTGGATCGATCGCAATCGTCGGATCGTCGTCGATCGGATCGATCGCAACGGTTCGAGATCGGTCGTCGCCGATCGGGATCGATCATGGCTTGGATCGATCGCAACCGTCGGATCGTCGCCGATCGGATCGATCGCAACGATGCGAGATCGGTCGTCGCCGATTGCGATCGATCATGGCTTGGATCGATCGCAACCATCAGATCGTTGCCGATCGGATCGATCGCAACGGTCCGAGATTGGTCGTCGCCGATCGAGATCGATCATGGAGCATTTGCGATCGCAACCGTCGGATCGTCGCTGATCGGATCTATCGCAATGGTCCGAGATCGATCGTCGCCGATCAGGATCGATCATTGCTTTGATCGATCGCAACCGTTGGATCGTCGCCGATAGGATTGATCGCAACTGTCCGAATCGGTCGTCGCCGACTGGGATCGATCATGGCTTGGATCGATCGCAACCGTCGAATCGTCGCCGATTGGATCGATCGCAACGGTCCAAGATCGGTCGTCGCCGATCAGGATCGATCATGAAGCATTTGCCGATCGCAACCGTCGAATCATCGCCGATCGGATCGATCGCAACGGTACGAGATCGCTCGTCGCCGACCGGAATCGATCATGGCTTGGATCGATCGCAACCGTCCGATCGTCGCCGATTGGTTCGATCGCAACGGTCCGAGATCGGTCGTCGCCGATCGGGATCAATCATGGAGCATTTGCCGATCGCAACCGTCGGATCGTCGCCGATCGGATTGATCGCAACGGTACGAGATCGGTCGTCGCCGATTAGGATTGATCATGGCTTTGATCGATCGCAATCGTTGGATTGTCGCCGATAGGATTATTGCAACTGTCTGAAATTGGTCGTCGCCGACTGGGATCGATCATGGCTTGGATCGATCGCAACCGTCGAATCATCGCCGATTGGATCGATCGCAACGGTCCAAGATCGATCGTCGCCGATCGAGATCGATCATGGAGCATTTGCCGATCGCAACCGTCGGATCGTCGCCGATTGGATCGATCGCAATGATGCGAGATCGGTTGTCGTCGATCGGGATCGATCATGGCTTGGATCGATCGCAATGTCGGATCATCGCCGATCGGATCGATTTCAGCGGTGCGAGATCGGTCGTCGTCGACCGGGATCAATCATGGCTTGGATCGATCACAACCGTTGGATCGTCGCTGATGGATCGATCGCAACGGTCCGGGATCGGTCGTCGCTGATCGGGATCATCATGGCTTGGATCGATCGCAATCATCGGATCGTCGCCGATCGGATCGATCGCAGCGGTCCGTGATCGGTCGTCACCGACCGGGGTCGATAAAGGCTTGGATCGATCGCAACCGTCGGATCGTCGCCGATCGGATCGATCGCAACGGTTCGAGATCGATCATCGCCGACCGGGATCGATTATGGCTTGGATCGATCGAAACCGTCGAATCGTCGCCGATCGGATCGATCACAACGGTGTAAGATCGGTCATCACCGACTGGGATCGATCATGGCTTTGAACGATCGCAACCGTTGGATCGTCGCCGATCGGATCTATCGCAACGGTCTGAGATCGGTCGTCGTCGACCGGATCGATCATGGAGCATTTGCCGATCGCAACTGTCGGATCGTCACCGATCAGATCGATTGCAACGGTGCGAGATCGGTCGTCGTCGACCGGGATCGATCATGGCTTGGATCGATCGCAACCGTCGGATCGTCGCCGATCGGATCGATCGCAACGGTCCGGGATCGGTCGTCGCCGACCGGGATCGATCATGGCTTGGATCGATTGCAACCGTCGGATCGTCGCCAATCGGATCGATCGCAACGGTCCGAGATCAGTCATCGTCGATCGGGATCGATCATGGCTTTGATCGATCGCAATCATCGGATCATCGCCTATCGGATCGATCGCAACGGTCCGCGATCAGTCGTCGCCGAACTGGATCGATCATGGCTTGGATCGATCGCAATCGTCGGATCGTCGCCGATTGGGATCGATCATGGCTTGGAACGATCGCAACCGTCGGATCGTCGCCGATCGGATTGATCGCAATGGTGCGAGATCTATCGTCGCCGACCGGGATCGATCATGGTTTGGATCGATCGCAACCGTCGGATCGTCGCCGATCAAATCGATCGCAACGGTTCGAGATCGGTCGTCGCCGACCAGAATCGATCATGGAGCATTTGCCGATCGCAATCGTCGGATCGTCGCCGATCGGATCGATCGCAAAGGTGCGAGATCGATCGTCGTCGACTGGGATCGATCATGGCTTGGATCGATCGCAACCGTCAGATTGTTGCCGATCGGATCGATCGCAATGGTGCAAGATCGGTTGTCGTCGACTGGGATCGATCATGGCTTGGATCGATCGCAACCGTCGGATGGTCGCCGATCGGATTGATCGCAACGGTCCGGGATCGATCATCGCCGACCGGGATCGATCATGGCTTGGATCGATTGCAACCGTCGGATCATCGCCAATCGGATCGATTGCAGCGGTCCAAGATCGGTTGTCGCCGACCGGGATCGATCGCAATCGTCGAATCATCGCCGATCGGATCGATCGCAATGGTGCAAGATCAGTCATCGCCGACCGGGATCGATCATGGCTTGGATCTATCGCAACCATCAGATCGTCGCCGATCGGATCGATCGCAACGGTCCGGGATCGGTCATCGCCGACCGGGATCGATCACGGCTGAATCGATCGCAACCATCGGATCATCGCCGATCGGATCGATCGCAACGGTCCCAGATCGGTCGTCGCCGATCGGGATCGATCATGGAGTATTTGCTAATCACAACCGTCAGATCATCGTTGATCGAATCGATTGTAACGGTGCGAGATCGGCGATGATTTTTATCAAATATAATTATCAAATAAAATTATTGCGATGCAAATCAGAGCGTCACAATTTTTTTGAAAAATAAATTATGTTAAATAGCGACGCATTAGCGACACAATAAATCAAAAAATTTAAAAAAATTAATTTTTAAAATTACGACGCATGTATTGCGTCACAATATTTTTTTAAAAAATAAATGTTTTTAAAAAAATAAAATAAAACATTGCGATGCAACCATTTGCATCGCAATTATTTTCAGAAAAAATAATTTTTATCAAATATAATTATCAAATAAAATTATTACGACACGAAAAATAAATTATGTTAAATAGCGATGCATTAGTGATGCAATAAACCAGAAAATTTAAAAAAATTAAAATTTTAAATTGCGATGCATGTATTGCGTCACAATATTTTTTTAAAAATTAATGTTTTTAAAAAAAATTAAAATAAAACATTGCGACGCAACCATTTGCGTCACAATTATTTTCAAAAAAAATAATTTTTATCAATATAATTATCAAATAAAATTATTGTGATGTAAATTAGAGCGTCGCAAATTTTTTTAAAAATAAATTATATTAAATAGCGACGCAATAAATCAGAAATTTTTTAAAAAAATTAATTTTAAAAATTGCGATGCATTTATTGCGTCGTAATATTTTTTAAAAAATAAATGTTTTAAAAAAAATTAAAAATAAAACATTGCATTGCAACTATTTGCGTCGCAATTATTTTCAGAAAAATAATTTTTATCAAATATAATTATCAAATTAAAATATTACGACGGAAATCATTGCGTCGCAATATTTTAAATAAATAAATTATGTTAAATAGCGACGTATTAGCGATGCAATAAACCAAAAAATTTTTAAAAAAATTTATTTAATTTTGCGATGCATATATTATATCGCAAAATTAAATTAAAAAAATAAATATTTTTTTAAAAAATAAAAATAAAACATTGCGACACAACCATATGCGTCGCAATTATTTTTAGAAAAAATAATTTTTATCAAATATAATTATTAAAAAAAATATTGCGATGCATTAGCGACGCATTTTTTCATAAAATAAAAAAATTTTCCACCGAAAAATGCTGACAAATTAGTGACGCATTAGTGATACAATTATTTGCGTCGCTAATTTTCCCAGAAAATAATAAAAAATCAAAGTAGCGATGGATTAGCGACACATAATTGCGTCGCTAAGTCATAATAAATTTTAAAAAAAATTAGCGAGGGATTAGCGACGCAAAATTGCGTCCCTAATCCTTAATATATAAACTTAGTCGCGCCCAGCCCCCTCGTGCCTCTTCTTCTTCCTCTTCTAACCCTAACCCGCCGCCGTCCCCTCATCCGGCTCCCCCCTTCTCCCCCAGCGCTAGGTGTAGGGAGAAACAATCCCTGAGGCATGCATATTTTAAAAAATTTGATAACAATTATCATTGCGAAATTTTAAAGATTACATACTAATCTATCTAACATGCATCAAGATCATATCTTTGCCTTGTATATAGGATCGATTGATCCAAAATATGCATATAAATAAAAAATATCAAGATCATATTTTGATTTTTAAGATGACTAGTTATACTACTTATCTTGAAGCCTGCCTTAAGATCTAGGGATCAAATCGCTTACTTTAAGAACAGTAGGTAAATTCTTATTGCTCTGCAGCCGTTCAATCGTCCGGCCTCTAGTATCGTCCACGCGAAGCCCCGAATGATCGGATTTTCGGGAGTGCTAGCTTGCGAAAAAATAGCTTTGCTGATCTTGAATCCTTCCACTTGAATCTTCCTCTAAGATCCACCACGCTTCCGCTAACATCAGAATCATCAGGATTTTTTATTCTAACATTTTTAGAATTACAATTCACGACATATCGTGTATTATTGTTCTATGTATTCTTGTGAGGGAATGCCTTCTATTTATAGTTTCAATTTAGCCTTAACATTGAATTTTGACATTAAGAATTCTCTCGTTTGGTAAAAGCGAAGAAACGCCGCGCGGTGCTTGGTTTAATTTTGACGTTCGGTGAAAACCAAAGAGATGTGGCTAAATCCGACGTTCGGTGAAAACCAAAGAGTCGTGGCTAAATCTCAGTAAAAATTAATGTTAGGCATTAAATTCTACATGAGAATTTAATCTCTCATGAGATGAGATTTTAGCCATCTCATCATATGAGATCCTTATGCGAGAGGTTTGGGTTCAGGTGATGGTTTAATCTGATCTGAATTTATTTGACTGAACCCACATAGATCATGGTCCAAGCCCAAATCAAATTTGGCTAGTCCTGAATCTATTTAAATCCAAATCAAGTCTAATTTCAAATCAATATTTGAAATTGACTAGTCTTTCTAATGGACTTAAACCAAATTGAATCTTATTCACTTGTACTTAACCCAATTGAGATAATTCAATCAATCAAATTGATTAATTAAATCATATACGATTTTCAATCGTTGATCAGCAAACAGATCATCCTAGGAAACTTCTATGCATGTGACTCTCTAGGTTCGAACCTAAGCCGGTAGCATAGAAACAACATTCTATACTAATCGATGTGCCCATCTAGAAATGGAACCCGACGTCCGGATAGTTCGAAGAGTTGCCGAACAAACTGCAAGAACTCTAAGAAACAGTTACCGTATAATTCATCCTCTTGACCACAAATGCTAAGGATGGCTTAAGAGCCTGTCAACTCTAAATAGCAAATCCATAAAGTGATTTCAACTTTAGTGATCATGTGACTTTCACATGAAGTGCCTTGGCCAAGGTCTTGCTAAATTGAAACACAAGCATTTCTCCTTTTAACGGGATAGGTTAAATTCCATCTTGATCCATAACTGACTACCACAAGTACTGGACTGCACCTAGTAACATTTCGTAGCTGGATTAGAAATTCAGGTGGTCCGGCACCTAAGTACAATGAATTGCTTGTAAGCCACTGGTTGTGATCTTCATGTCTGAAGGATACTTATACCTATATCTTCTCGGATTAACTCTTGACAGTAGAGTATCCGAAAATGAGTCACGTTCGGTGAAATGTACTCCTACACTTCCACTTGTATGTCATACTAGTGTCTCTACACTCCTTGGTTAAGAGGACAACCAACAAATATTATATACAACGTCCTATAATTGATAGTACTATGGCCCTGTCATAGTATATCATTTGTTCACAAACTCTTTTAAGGACCTTCAAAGATAAATCCTCTTTATCGTGAAGGAAGATCCTGAGGGTTTCATTATAATCAGGAGTATTAAGAAGATGTTCTTGTAATGAATAAACTGCCAAATAACTTTTATTAATATATCAATTTATATACAATTTACATTAGCACAATCATCAAATGATTGGCTTTAGGATACAATTCCCAACAAACTCCCACTTAGCCTAAAGCCACTCATTACAGTATCTAATACTCATCTTCAACTTATAGTTGTCAAACTCCTTGATGCTGAGTGCTTTAGTAAATGGGTCACTTTCCTTTCCATCAATCTTCTAAAGATTTATGTCACCTCGGTTTACAATCTTTCGAATAAGATAAAACCGGCGCAGTATGTGCTTGGTGCGCTGATGTGCTCTTGGTTCCTTTGCTTGAGCTATGGCACCAGTGCTGTCACTGTACAATAGGACTGGTCCATCTATGGAAGGTGTCACTCCAAGCTCGGAGATGAACTTTCGCAGCCACACAGCTTCTTTCGCAGCATCTGATGCAGCGATGTACTCTGCCTCGCATACCGAATCTGTCACTGTATGTTGCTTGGAACTTTTCCAGCAAACAGCTCCACCATTCAGGATAAACACGAAACCTGATACACTTTTGCTATCATCATGATCTGATTGGAAACTGAAATCAGTATATCCAACAAGTTTCAAATCGGACTCTCCATAGACTAACCACTGGTCCTTAGTATTTCTTAAATACTTAAGGATTGTCTTAACACCTTGCCAGTGTTTTTCTCCTGGATCAGATTGGTATCTACTCACTACTCCTAGTGAGTATGCCACATCTGGTCTTGTACATATCATGGTGTACATAATCGATCCCACTGCCGAAGCATATGGAATTCGACTCATACGTTCTTTTTCATTAGGAGTTGTCAGACAATCCTTCTTAGAAAGATGAATTCCATGGCCTATCGGAAGATAGTCTTTCTTGGAATTCTCCATGCTAAACCTTTTTAGCACGGTGTCAATGTACGTAGATTGGGATAAACAAGCATCCTCTTAGATCTATCTCTATAGATCTTCATCCCTAGAATGTACGATGCTTCTCCCAGATCTTTCATGGAGAATTGTGATGATAACCATGTCTTTATTCCTTGTAATGCAGGGATATCATTCTCGATTAAGAGAATATCATCCACATATAATACAAGAAATACAATAACGGAATCGTTAGCCCATTTATAAATGCAAGGTTCTTCTTTATTTTTAATAAAGCCATAAGATTTGATCACTTTATCAAATCGTATGTTCCAACTCCTAGATGCTTGCTTAAGTCCATAAATAGACTTCTGTAGTCTGCACACTTTAGACTCGTCTTCAGATATAAAACCTTTAGGCTGTATCATATACACCTGTTCTTCTAAATCACCATTTAGAAAAGCGGTTTTAACATCCATCTGCCAAATCTCATAATCGAAGTGTGCTGCTATAGCTAGCATAATCCGAATGGATTTCAGCATTGCCATAGGAGAAAACGTTTCGTCATAGTCAATACCATAATGTTGACGATACCCCTTAGCAACCAGACGTACTTTATAGGTCTCAACCTTTCCGTCTGCGCCTCTTTTCCTCTTGAAAACTCACTTACACCCTATGGGTTTTATCCCTTCGGGTGGGTCAACTAATGTCCATACATTATTTTCTTCATGGAATCAAGTTCGAATTTCATGGCATCAAGCCATTTATTAGAGTCAGTCCTTTGCATAGCATCCATATAGGTGATCGGATCCTCGTTATTCTCATCGAGTTCAACAGGATCATCGTTCTGGACCAAGAAACCTAAGTATTTGTCCGGTTGATGTGGTACTCTACCAGATCGTCTTAATTGTGCATCTAAAATGGGTTTTGAGTTTGATCTAATCAACTCAGATTCTAAGGGTTCACTGGTCTGTGTTGTTCCTTCTACTTGATGAACTTCCTCATGTTCAACATTAGAGCTATTTGTTCCTTCACTAAGGAACTTCTTTTCAAGAAAAACTGCTCTATTACTAATGAACAACTTTTGTTCTTCAGTATTGTAGAAGTAATATCCTTTGATTTCTTTCGGATAGCCGATGAAAAAACATTTGTCAGATTTGGGTTCAAGTTTGTCTGATTTTGCACGTTTCAGATAAGCCGGACACCCCAGACTCTCAGATAGGTAATAACTGGTTTATGTCCATACCACATCTCATGTGGAGTTTTAGAAACAGACTTACTTGGAACCTTATTAAGAATATGACAAGCTGATTCTAATGCGTATCCCCAAAATGATATTGGCAAGCTTGCAAAACCCATCATGGACCGAACCATGTCTAACAGAGTTCGATTCCTTCTTTCCGACACATCGTTATGCTGCGGTGTTCCAGGAGGAGTCTATTGGGAGAGAATCACATTCTCTCTTAAATATGTCATAAATTCATTGAAAAGGTATTCGCCTCCTCGATCTGATCGAAGGGTCTTAATACATTTTCCTATTTGTTTTTCTACTTCTTTATGATATAGTTTGAATATTTTAAACGACTCAGATTTATGTCTCATAAGATAGACATAACCAAACCTAGAAAGGTCATCTGTAAAAGTTATGAAGTAGTAATATCCACCTTTGGCACAAGTACTCATTGGTCCACATACATAAATATGTACTAGACTCAATAGCTCTTTGGCTCTTTCACCTTTTCCAGTAAAAGATGACTTGGTCATTTTACCAAGAAGACATGATTCATAGGTAGTTAATGATTCATAATCATCAATTCGAAGGATGTCCTCCTGAGTTAACCTGTTTAATATGTTCTTATTGATATGACCCAGCCGATGGTGCCAAAGATAAATGTCTGTGACATCAGTTGTTCTAGGGCGCTTACTTGAATTGTACACTACATTCACAGGCTGTGATAATATATAAATGCCATTAGATAAATGCCCAATCATTACAGTGACTTCATTCATAATGATATTCAAAGTAACATCCTTTATTGAAATTTCATAATGACTTTTGGCCAGAAGGCCTATAGAAATTACGTTCAACAAGAACGTTGGGCAAAAATGACAATCATTTAGTATAATGACATTTCTATTGAAAACTATTTCAAGAAATCCTAATGCCAGAACTAGAACCAATCTTCCATCGCCGACATTAAGGAATCTTTCATTGTCCTCAAATCTTCTAGTGACCTGTAGTCCCTGCAATGAATTGCAAATGTTAAAAGGACTCCCGGTATCCAATACCCATGTCTGATTATCATATACAAAAAAATTACAAGGTGTTATCATATAAATACCTTGTTGAGCAATATCTTGCTCCTTTTTCTTCTTTGGCCTGTTTTGATCAAGTATGGCAATGTAAAGAGGACAGTTCCTCTTCCAGTGCCCTTGCATCTTGCAGTGAAAGCATTCAGCTTAACTTTTATCAACTTTCTTCTTCTGCATCTGACCCCTTATAGATGTCCTAGTATGTTGCACATTTTTATTATTCTTTTTCTTCTTCCCTTTCCCAAAGGGTTTACGCTCTACCTTAGATCCTTCAACCACATTAATCAAACAGAGTTGGTTATCCTTCTTAAAGTTTTGTAACAACCTCAACAAACCGTGGTAGTTGACTGCAGGCTTTGTCATTCAAAAATGAGTAAGGAAAGGTCGGAAGGATGGAGGCAAGGAATTAGGATCGCATCTTTTCCCAACTGCTCATGTAAGGGAAAGCCGAGCTTGCTTAGGAGTTCTATCTTCTCGATCATATATAATACATGATCAGTGATAGGAGATCCATCCCTCATTCGAGCATTGAAAATTGCACAACTAGTCTTGTGCCTTTCAACAACGTCGGGTGTGCCGAAAGATTCATTCAACGCTTGAATGATTTCTTCTGGCTGACCATTCTCGAACCGGTGATCGAATTCATCGTTCATTGCTGCTAGCATGATACAACGCACCTAGTTCTATCATTGAGCCACTTCTGATAAGTGTCTCTCTCAGAACTTTGGGTGTTTGCATCAGGTATCATTGGTGCAGGATTATTCAGAATATATAGAATCCTCTCATGCTCAAGGACGATCTTAAGTTTTCTGAACCAGCTATTGAAATTGGAACCATTCAACTTGTCACTATCTAATAGGGACCTTAATGATAAATTAGTGGCCATTTTATGCATAAGGAAAAACTAAAGTTTATTAATATATAAATTGATTCAGTCTAAAGACTTGGACTTTAGTCTAAAGATTCTCTCACTATTTTGTTCAAATTGGCAGCCTCTACACCCCAATTCGAAGAATTATTCTTAATTCTTTAGCGGGCACTAAGATCTACATAAACTACATACAGGCCCAAGTGAAGCTTGGCTAACCCATATGCATCTAAGAGTAGGTTTAAAACCAATTGTTTTCCCAAACAATTCTTAGTGTTCAGTTTTGCCCCATATACCTCTTCAGCAGGCATGAAGTGCCTCCACTGAAAGTTCTGGTTAGGTCCAACCATTAAATGATATAATCAGTGTAACCTATCAATAGACAACCAACCCGAGTGAAGCACTGTTTATTTAATAGTTACGCTGACTTATCATATAATGAATGATAATTCCGATGGTTGACAAGCACCAGGCATGGAGTGCCTCCAATGATTATCAAGACATCGGACTCATTATCACCCACCTTAATGGGAGGCTATGATCTAGTTATCATATAACTATTTCATTTTAAGGACCTAATAATTTTAGAGGATTTTAATAATATGAAGATAAATTGACTAATTAAGTTCTTCCACTGAATCTATGAAATCGGTAGAATGAAATAAGATTAAGTTAGGTTAAGTGGACCTAAATCAGTTAGACTGATTTCCTTACAGGCATGGGTCAATCCGAATCAGGTAAATGATCTAAATCATAAATGGTTCACCACATTGACCAGGTGAGTGAGATCGATGGGAGGGATATGCCATTAACTCGTTAAAGACGCATCAATACGAGTAGCTCCTAATTAAAAACCATTCGATCATTGATCTTAGAGCAACTTGCCAACCCACCTTGACATCATATGGTTAACCAATTCTGATTTGACCATCTAAGAGATTCATGCTCAACCACAGAGCCTAATCTACTTCCATTTGGTTTAATCAAAGATAAGGACATGATCAACTACAACTATTGTTTGATTTAGAGCATTCTTAACCTTAATCTAATTAGATTTGATCAAATACTCTTACAGTCAAGTTGATTTAAACCTTAGGGTTTAACCCTTTATGGACCCGATTTAGCTAACCCAAAGGATTAAATATATTTCATGTTTACATATCATATATTTCAATCAAGCATCATATATATTATGTTACTACTCATAATTTCTATATTTAGATCATATCTAAAGAGATTATGAATTAACATTTGACATTCAAATTAGACTCTCATAAATATTTGTATGTTTCATAACATAGACATCATGCCATCATATATCATATCTATGTTTTATACTAAACATGCAAATATCATGTTTTATATAACATCAACATGTATCAAATATAAAACATATTTTGAGAGTATGTGTAATCAGTGTTTTGAAGCCAAAGATCAATTTAAATTATCACAGTAATATGTCACAGAATACCTCATTGAATGGGTAATTTGGATTTTCAATAGACCTGAGATTTGTTTTAGCATTGATTACATAATTAATAGAAGCATTAATTTACATGCAATAAATTAGATCAATACGAAACATCGCTCTGATACCATTTGTAAGGAGAAACAATCCCCGAGGCATGCATATTTTAAAAATTTGATAACAATTATCATTGCGGAATTTTAAAGATTACATACTAATCTATCTAACATGCATCAAGATCATATCTTTGCCTTGTATATAGGATCGATTGATCCAAAATATGCATATAAAAAAATATCAAGATCATATCTTGATCTTCAAGATGACTAGTCATACTACTTATCTTGAAGCCTGCCTTAAGATTTAGGGATCAAATCGCTTACCTTAAGAACAGTAGGTAAATCCTTATTGCACTGTAGCCGTTCAATCGTCGGCCTTTAGTATCGTCCACGCGAAGCCCCGAATGATTGGATTTTCGGAAGTGCTAGCTCGCGGAAAAACAGCTTTGCTGATCTTGAATCCTCCCACTTGAATCTTCCTCTAAGATCCATCATGCTTCCACTAACACCAGAATTACCAGGATTTTTTATTCTAACCTTTTTAGAATTACAATCCACGACATATCGTGTATTTTTGTTATGTGCATTCTGGTGAGGGAATGCCTTCTATTTATAGTCTCAATTTAGCCTTAACATTGAATTCTGCCATTAAGAATTCCGTCGTTTGGTAAAAGCGAAGAGACGCCGAAGGCACGGCGCTTGGTTTAATTCCAACGTTTGGTGAAAACGAAAGAGATGTGGCTAAATCTAACGTTCGGTGAAAACCAAAGAGTCGTGGCTAAATCCGACGTTCGGTGAAAATTAATGTTAGGCATTAAATTTTACATGAGAATTTAATCTCTCAGGAGATGAGATTTTAGCCATCTCATCATATGAGATATCCTTATGCGAGAGGTTTGG
This sequence comes from Calamus simplicifolius, assembly GCA_900491605.1. NCBI lineage: Eukaryota > Viridiplantae > Streptophyta > Magnoliopsida > Arecales > Arecaceae > Calamus > Calamus simplicifolius. Next base: position 105,777 of record UESW01002948.1, on the reverse strand, counting down.
GTTCAGGTGATGGTTTAATCTGATCTGAATTTATTTGACTGAACCCACATAGATGATGGTCCAAGCCCAAATCAAATTTGGCTAGTCCTGAATCTATTTAAATCCAAATCAAGTCTAATTTCAAATCAATATTTGAAATTGACTAGTCCTTTTAATGGACTTAAACTAAATTGAATCTTATTCACTTGTACTTAACCCAATTGAGATAATTCAATCAATCAAATTGATTAATTAAATCATATATGATTCTCAATCATTGATCAGTAAACAGATATCCTAGGAAACTTCTATGCGTGTGACTCTCTAGGTTCGAACCTAAGTCGGTAGCATAGAAACAACTTTCTATACTAATCGATGTGCCCATCTAGCAATGGAACCCGATGTCCGGATAGGTCGAAGAGTTGCCGAGCAAACTCCAAGAACCCTAAGAAATAGTTACCGTATAATTCATCCTCTTGACCACAAATGCTAAGGATGGCTTAAGAGCCTGTCAACTGTAAATAGCAAATCCATAAAGTGATTTCAACTTTAGTGATCATGTGACTTTCACATGAAGTGCCTTGGCCAAGGTCTTACTAAATTGAAACACAAGCATTTCTCCTTTTAACGGGATAGGTCAAATTCCATCTTGATCCACAACTGACTACCATAAGTACTTGACTGCACCCAGTAACCTTTCGTAGCTGGATTAGAAATCCAGGTGGTCCGGCACCTAAGTACAATGAGTTGCTTGTAAGCCACTGGTTGTGATCTTCAGGTCTGAAGGATACTTATACCTATATCTTCTCGGATTAACTCTTGACAGTAGAGTATCCAAAAATGAGTCATGTTCGATGAAATGTACTCCTACACTTCACCTGTATGTCATACTAGTGTCTCTACACTCCTTGGTTAAGAGGACAACCAACAAATATGATATACAACGTCCTATAATTGATAGTACTATGGTCCTGTCATAGTATATCATTTGGTCGCGAACTCTTTTAAGGACCTTCAAAGATAAATCCTCTTTATCGTGATGGAAGATCCTGAGGGCTTCATTACAATCAGGAGTATTAAGAAGATGTTCTTGTAATGAATAAACTGCCAAATAACTTTTATTAATATATCAATTTATATACAATTTACATTAGCACAATCATCAAATGATTGGCTTTAGGATACAATTCCAACACTAGGAACCACCGGCGACAGCCCCCCCCCGGCGGCGTCCCCTATCTACCGAGGTAAGCCCCCCCTCCCGTTTCCCTGAGGCCATGGCTACGGCAGCGGCCGTGGCCGTAGACGACGACCACGGTGGCCAGGCCACCGTTTACAAAAAAAAAAAATTTGTCGGGGTGGAGTTTTTCCCCCACCCCTGAGGCGCCGATCACGATCACGATCACGGCCGCGGCCGTGGCCTGGCCGGCGGTGGCCAGGCCACCGTTTAAAAAAAAATTATCGGGGTGGGGTTTTTCCCCCACCCTTGAGGCGCCGGCCACGGCGGCGGCCGTGGCCATCATCTCAGGCCACGGCCGCGGCCGGTGGCCTGGCCACTATGGCCAGGCCACCATTTTTTTAAAAAAAAATTGTCGAGGTGGGGTTTTTCCCCCACCCCTGAGCCGCCGTGGCCGGCGGTGGCCTGGCCACGGTGGCCAGGCCCCCATTTTTTTTAAAAAAAATTGGCAGGGTGGGGTTTTTTTAAATTTATGTTTCTTTAATTTATTTATGTTTATGAACTCAATTTTACATGTAATATTTGAGAAATTTGCATGTAATCTATAATCTGTAATGCATAATTTGATATTTGCATAATATTTGATATATTTAAAATTTATATATTTAGATTTATAAATGTCTTGTGTTATCGAATTTGTTTATTTCTTGAAATATTGTTCATGATATATTATTATTAGAATGCTTATCATACAATTTATATGGTTTTAATAGTTTAGATGATTAAATTTTTAATGAATTTATATTTCTTTATTACATGTTATATTTTGGCTTAGCAAATTTTAAATATTTAGTTTTTAAATATTGTCACAATCATTTTCTTAGCAAATTAGAAAAAAAATTTAGAATATTCATATTCTTCAATTGAAAGAAATTTGATATAGCATACCATAATTTGATATAATTCATCAAATTCTAAATCAACCAATCAAAATAAATTCGATATCATGAAGGAAAAATGATATAGCTCATTTAGAACTAAATTTAATGCAAGAATATTAAATTTGATATAGTGAACTCAGATTCAAGTACTGATATAGTGAACTCATTTAGTTTAGGCTAGGTTGAATCCATTTTTACTTATCTAAAGTAAATCCAAATGACATACATACTATGTCAAGTTCGTTTTTTGATTTTTCATATTATTTCTCACATCACTATAACCTTTAGACCTGTTGAGACTTTGTAAGACTTAGTCTTACAAATTCTCAAATTGTTCTAGTGGACAGTTTGAGATTATTTTTTGTGATATGTTTGTCTGCTATTCGTCATCGTTAGTTGAGATTGCAGTTTGTATATCCTCATACGTTCTCCTAGTGTGGCATATAAGCCACACATTTAGGAGAACATAAGGGGAATTGCTGCCGAAATTTCAACGTAAACGATGATAATTTAGAGCAGAATAACATATCGCATAAAATAATCTTGAATGGGATAGGGCCTTACCTAAATTCTAGTGGAGTGAAATGGAATTCATTTAGGACACTTGCTTACTTGTGAAGTCTAATGATTGAACGGACCCCGGTCCTGGGCCTCGGTCCTGGATAGCACGTCAAGGATTCTAGCCATGGCCCGGCCTTGATTTATCGGTATAATTAAAGAGGCACAATATTTGTTATTTAGCTTAGATGTGTAAAAGAATTAATCTATTGCTATAATGACTAATGCAAAATTAAATTGTTGTTCCTTTAATGGTTTACCAGGAATTGTATAAGTTGGTCAAAATGAGCGGGGCTCGCTCGTGGATGTATGTAAGGTTAAAAGATGGGTTGCTTAATCCAGATTTTCTGAATGGATTGGAAGAATTTATAGCATTTGCATGTAGTCAACCTGAATGGATGGATGGGCCTAGGATCAGGTGCCACTGCAACTTACACAAGTGTCAGAATAAAGCCTATAGAGATGTTGAAACTGTGAAGGTGCACTTGTGTAAAAAGGGGTTTGTTCCTGGGTACGATGTTTGGAACTGTCATGGTGAAACTGAGGAAATGTTTGCAGCTGTTACTAGCCAAGAAGTGTCAAATCCCATTGATGAACCATTTGTGAATTTAAACACATACGAAGAAATGGTGATGAATGCATCGGGTATTTAATTCAACCAGAATACATTTATGGAAGAACCAAATCCAGATGCACAATAATTTTATGATATGTTGTGTTCTGCAAATCAAGAATTGTATCCTGGTTGTGAGAGTCATTCCCAATTGTCTATGACTGCTCGGTTGTTGAATATTAAGGCGGAACATCGATTATCAGAAAAGGCATTCAATGCTGTAGCTGGGTTAATGAAGGAAGTTTTGCCAAATCATAATGTTGTAGCAGATAGTTTCTACTCAACGAAGAAGTTATTGCGTGGCCTTGGGCTCCGAGTTAATAAGATCGATTGTTGCTTGAACAATTATATGATATATTGGGGTGAAGACTCAGAGCTGAGATGGTGTAAGATTTGCGGCAATCGAGGTACAAAAACGGCGAAGGGGGAGCTAGTACAAGTAGGAGGAAAAGTATGCCTTACAAGAGGATGCATTACTTCCCTCTTACTCCACGCCTCCAGAGATTATACAGATATGAGGCTACAGCTGCTGATATGAGATGGTATGGCGAACATGAATCTAAAGAAGATGAAATGCGACATCCATCAGATTCAAAAGCTTGGAAGCATTTCAATGAAAATCATCCTGATTTCGTAGAAGAAATAAGGAATGTTAGATTAGGTTTTTGTACCAATGGCTTCAACTGTTTGGTCAAGCGGGGCAACAATATTCATGTTGGCCTGTAATACTGACTGTATATAATCTTCCACCATGGAAGTGCATGAAAGATACTGCAATGTTTTTGACCGTTTTAGTTCCAGGACCATCAAATCCAAAAGAGAAGATTGATGTCATCTTACAACCGCTGGTAGCCGAATTGAAAATGATGTGGGAAACAGGAGTCATAGCCTACGATATTTCTATAAAACAAAATTTCATCATGAGGGCTGCTTTGATGTAGACAATTAGTGACTTTTCGGCATATGCAATGTTGTCGGTTGGAGCACTTCCAGGCGTCTGGCATGCCCTCATTGAATGTATGATTCAGATGCATTTACATTGCAGAAGAGTGGTAAGCAGTCATGGTTTGATAATCATAGAAAGTTCTTGCCTTCGAATCATCCTTATAGGCGGAACTTGATCGCCTTTCGGAAGAACAAAGCAGTCACAAAATTCGCCGAACCGGTTAGGTCTGGCACAGATATATTTGATACTGTAGAGCATTTGGGGTTGAGGTATGCTTGGGGACCAGATGCAGATAGAATAAATGGCCGTATATGTAAAGAACATAATTGGAAGAAGCAAAGCATTTTTGGGATTTGCCGTATTGGAGCACAAATCTCATCCGGCATAACTTGGATGTTATGCATATTGAGAACAATTTCTTTGATAACATATTTAACACGGTACTAAACATCCCGGAAAAATCAAAGATACTGCAAAGTCGAGAGAAGAACTTAATCAGTATTGCAGAAGAGGTGATTTGAGAAGGAATGCTGACGGGACCTATCCTAAAGCCTGTTACACTCTTGTCAAAAATCTACGAGAAGTTTTATGTAACTGGATTAGAGGATTAAAATTTCCTGATAGTTATGCTTCAAATATCAGTAGGTGTGTGGATATGCATAAGCTCAAGTTGTTTGGCACGAAGAGTCATGACTGTCATGTTTTTATGCAACGATTATTGCCCATAGCTTTTCATGAGTTGCTTCCGCAACATGTGTGGAAGGCATTGACAGAGCTCAGCTTGTTCTTTAAGGAGTTATCTGCCCAGTCATTACTTCTGCATCCATGGAAAGGCTTGAGGAGGAAATTTTAATTATTTTATGCAAGCTGGAGCGAATATTTCTCAAGTTTTTTTGACTCAATGGAGCATTTGCCGGTTCACTTGCCATACGAAGCACGTATAGCTGGTCCCGTGAAGTATCGCTGAATGTATCCTTTCGAAAGGTAAATACCCAAATCAGTAATACATGTTGATATTTTAAATATTATTTTATTTATGCGAGGAAGTTGGTTTATTTATATTTTCAACTTTACATATAGGTATCTTAAGAAGTTAAAAAATAATGTGCGAATAAGGCAAGGGTTGAAAGTTCTATATGCAATGCACACTTGGTTGAAGAAGTTTTAGCTTTTGCCTCGCATTACTTTGAGGGTCACGTTCATACGAGGACCCGCAATCTTGGTCGTAACGATAACATATGTGTGGACGAAGGAGAACCTACTGACGGTAGAACATCAATATTTAAAAGTATCAGCCGTTCGTTTGGGAGGCAGAAGTCAAGACAATTAAACGATATGGAGTATAATGCAGCACATTATTACATCCTAATGAACTGTAGAGAAGTCGACCCATACATTGAGTAAGTATATGTACAGTTCATTAATTGCTTAATTAGAACTTCTACTTTAAATTATAAAATACCATACCATTTAATTGCTAACAGAAGTTTTAATTGTTATAATCCTTTAAGGATATATTGTGATAGACAACGACAGATGGATCCCAGCATCAGTTAAATTGTCATTGGGCAGAAGTTAGAAACGAAGTTTGCTTATTTGTTTTATGATGAGTACTATCACTCAATCAATTACAATAATGGTTTTTATTTTTTAAATTTATTGTTAATAGCTTATTAATTTATAGGTAAACGGTCTATGGTTCACAACCGATAATATTTTCATTAAATGCCTAGCACAGTGGCCATTGAAGACCGTAACTACCTATACTAGCTATTTTGTTAATGGATACAAATTTCAAATTGAACGACTAGCATCTTCAAGAGGGATGCAGAATTGGGGCGTATGTGTTAAAGGAGAAAGTGCTGGAGCAAATATGCAGGATTATTATGGAAAGTTAGTAGAGGTGGTCGAAGTTGAATATCCGGGTTGGCCTATGAAACGAACTATATTGTTTCGTTGTGATTGGTTTGATTCGACAATTTCTGTCGGTAAAAGGGTTCATAACGACTACAATCTAGTTGAAGTAAACCATCGACGAAGATTGCAGAAATATGAACCATTCATTTTGCATCCCAAGCTCAGCAAGTATTTTACTGCGGATATCCAAGTTTGCGCAACGACAAGCGAGATTGGTGGGCTGTTTCTAAAATCGTTCCACTTCAACAATCATATTAGATGAGAGTTCATCAAGTCAATCAACTGAGTGCCCCGCATTTCAAGACGATGAGATGGAAATGCATGCAATTGAGGACGACATAAGGGCTCTTGAAACATCACTTAGAGATCCAAATGGTGATGTCCAAGAAATTGAGGATGCAAACGTTCGGTTTCCTTTCGATGATAATGAAACTGAATCACAGTCTGATACAGCATCGGATGTTGAGCCAACATTTCACGAAATAAATGATACTGATTAAAGATATAGGTTCATTCAATTTCGATTTATTTTTATAAGTGTTTAATTTTTGTATGATTATTAATTATTCATAATTATATTGCATTGCATTAATCTTTAGTATTTATAGTATGACGGACCGAGGTAGATCTACCCCTGACGGACATAGCCCTGCTGTCACATCCTACTACTAGCCCTAACGCATGGACTTCCGCCTCTTCAGGCGTCGACGCTCACCCTGTATTTTTCGCTACCCGATCGGCGCAGACCTCTGAGAGCTCTTCTTTGGTCGGTCGCATCGTATTTCGATTGGATGCCGATGGGATGTAAGTATATACTAATTGTAACTATATGTTTATGATTTTAAGTTAATTACTTATTTTAATTAGTTTTTTTAATAACTTTATTGAGCAGCATACTGTATCGAGCTGGATCAGCTCTATATTTCAGAGCCGTGCTGATCCCAGTGGCTACGATTGGCACCATGTATCTGCGGCCACGAGGGAGTTTTTTTTTCAGAGTTTCAGGTAAACTGTTTAAATACATTTAATAACTGATATAAAATTTTTTTATCTTTATATATTCTGAAACTAATTGTTTATTTCAATGCAGAAAAAGTTTACATGGGACCCTACCATCCATGATGCCATTAGGGCAGCATGGAATGCTCTTGCGGCACGCCGATACTCCGACATGCTTTATCGTTGGAGGAGTTCGGTGATCGTCCAGGGCATGTGCCGGAGGGTATTTGGGCCAGCTGGCAGCAGGCATGGTAGTCCGAGGCATGGATCAGGAGGTTCGCATCAGCCAGCACGAACTGCCGATCTGAGAAGGGCGATCATGGCACGGGCCTCTCCTGTTACATTGCTGGTTCCATTTCTATTCAGGAGCACAGGCGCCGTATGGTAAGAAACTATAAACAATTTAAATACTAATTTAGTCATTAACAAATACTTGCATTTATATTATTTCTTCTGCTTTTGTAGTCCGAGCAGGAGGGCAGAGATTCTGGTGAGTTTCGTCTATTCAGGGTGACACACATCAGGAAGGACGGTTCCTGGGTCGATACACGATCATGGAAGGTTGGGGTAAGAAATTAGATTTATATTTTATTTATTTAATTTTTAATATTTTATTCAGCTTTATATATTGATTCATTTGTCATTGATTTTATAACTCAAAGGCACGAGTCGAGGAGCTGCAGTCTCAGGCTTCGCAGGTCAACTCTACTGATGGGGGGCTGCTCGTCGAACTCTTACCATAGGAGAGTCGACATGTGTTTTTGGAGGCTATTGGTGCCCAACCGCGAGACCGTAGGGTCTATGGTTTGGGCACCAGAGCTTCCAGATATTTTTTCCATCAAGGCTCCAGTTCGCGTGGTTCTGGCGATATTCTTCCCGAGCAGATAGACGACATCCGGAGATGTATCAAAGACAAACTTTGCGAGGAGGTTCGGGAGGAGCTCTCAGAGATGAGAGAGCAGATACGTCAGTTGCAGGATTTAGTTCGTCACCTGTCGCAAGGTTCATCCCAGCCTCCGTAGCCTCCACAGCTGTCTACAGATACATGATGTATTTTTTTTTCACTGCTTGATGTATTTTTTTTATTTTTTCTATTTTGTATATGAAAATTTGAATAATTAATAAAAAATTTTTTTATCTATTTTTGAAAATTTTGTAATGGTTGTTTTGGTCAATTGTATTAGCAATTACATTGTATTAGCAAGTTTAATTTATATTATTTTATTTTTTTAAATAAATAAATTAATTTACTTTAAAAATTAAAAATTATTTACTTTTTTAAAAAATAAATAAATTAATTAGCGACGCTATTTTTCATCACGATTAATTTAAAAAAAATTAATAATTATGTTATTTTAATTTTTTTTTAAAAATAAATTAATTAGTTAACGATGCAATTGCGACAAGATTTTACGTCGCAAATATTTTTAAAAATTTATTTTTAATGTAGCGATGCAGTAGTATGCGTCGCAATTTTTAAAAAAATTAAAATTAATTTATTTTATTTTTTAAAATATAAATTTATTAATTAGCGATGCTATTTTCCATTGCAATTAATTTAAAAAAAATTAAAAAATATTTTATTTTAATTTTTTTAAAAATAAATTTATTAATTAGCACTCAATTGCGATGAGATTTTTTGTCGCAAATATTTTTTTAAAAAATTATTTTTCAATTAGCGACGCATTTAGTATGAGTCGCAATATTGCGACGCATTTAGTAGCGTCGCAATATATTGCGACGCATTTATGCGTCGCAGAGAGTCGCTGTTAAACGACGTAATTGCGATAAATTGAGATTGCGATGATTATTTTAGCGATGCCTTCATTGCGTCGCTAATGCGTCGCTAAACAAGCTATAGCGATGCATTAGCGATGCATTTGGGCGTTGCTATATTTTAATTTTCTTGTAGTGTTTCTTGAAATCTGGAGTTACAAAATTTTTCATGTACCATACTAGGGTGCCATGGTTTTGATATTCTTCTTTACATAGCATCATTCTACATTTTATTAAGGTGATTGTTTGCATGTGGTGTATCAGTAAGATGATTGTTCACATGTGATTTGTCGTTTTACTTATTGTGTTGTTTATGTTAGGATGATTCATATTTGGAGAGTTACATCAGCACCATTGGAGTTGATTTTGTAAGTACAACCTTTTTCTCGGTGATGGCTTTGGCTGGATGGAGAATGTAGAGGTTATACTAATTTAGTCTTTTTTTTCTTCGAAAATACGCACTGTGGAGCAAGAGGGGAAGGCCATTAAACTTCAGATTGTGAGTATGACATTCTTGTTTAATATGATATATGAATATGATATATTTGCAAGGAGGCACAAATAATGATGATGATGATGATGACATCATCATCATTATGTCCTAGTGTAAACAAAAGATGGTTTATGTTGTATTTTATCCTTAGCATTAAGGTTTTAGTTCTTTATTGCGATTCTAAACTCATTTGCTAATTTTATTTTTGGAAACAATAAATTAATTTAACCAAAACTTAAATTTTAGTTAGATTTTGTTGGAATAATCCTAATGAACTAGAATTATAATCACTAGAAAGCTAAATTATAATCTTGCAGAAGGATAGCTATTATGTATTTAGTTATTGTTTGGAAACCTCATATTAAGCATGTCATCTGTAATAAATGTCAACATGTGTATTTGTTGTTGTTCAAGATGGCGAGCCAACCGGCCATGAACAATGCTAGGCCTCCAACCGTGGACAACCTATCAATCAGAAGACAACTTGCTGCTCTTCCTAGGTTGGCAATTTAGCAGGTCACATAAGCTTCCCTTCACTTTGTTTCTTAAATTCAGCATCTATCACAAGGGTCTTGCGAGTTTAAGCTAGTGGGAGAAGTTTTTGTTTCAGTTTATAGAATTGTTAGGCGTCCATCTGTTTATACTTTTAATATGATTTTTTTGACATTCTCAAGGAAGCTCATTTATAACTTGACCTTATTCTCATCCTCTGCTTAGCACACTCAAATATTCTTTCCTTTTTTGTCATATATTTAGGTTTCTTATTGTAAATTATTAAGACACTCTTAGTTGGCACCTCTAGTTAACATGCTATCGATGATTCAAAAGAAAGGAAAAAGTATTTGAAATTCTTTTATTTTATAGTTTAGATGTTCATAAGTCAGGCCATATATTTTTATTTATCCTTATTTTTGATACATATATCCTTTCCTTTACATATATGTTGTTCTTATTTTATATAATTTTTTTAAAAATTTCTAATATTATTTATATTATGAAATTTAGATGCAGAAGTTGAACCGACCTACATTGGATGAGCTCTTCAGACACACCCATCAAAAGAAAAGGATAGCAATCAGTGGATAAATAAGAAGGCAAAAACAACACATGTAAGTATTTAAAAAATTCTACTTTAATTCATATATTTATACTATTTGTATGTTTAGCTCATTGTATCTAATATCTTTTACAGACTAATTTTATATAGAAGTAACAAGAGGTGCAATTAAGTCAGAGCTCAATTGAAAAGGATGGTGCATGTATGGAAAGATACAGTTGGAGTAAACAAGGGACGGATTTATGGATTCGAATCACAGGCTATCTTATGGTTGCACATCCTTACGAGTTCTTGAGGAGTGGATTCAGGAGCGGAAGAAAATTTATGGACATGTTTGTAATCTTTTATTATTATTATTGGGATGATACTTGTTTATGATTTTTTTTTTGTTATGAACTTGGACATGATGACACTTGTGAAACTTTTTTTTATGTATTTGGATATATATATATATATATATATATATATATATATATATATATATATGAGAAGAATCATGTTTATGATGATTATGGTTTTCAATTTATATAGCAAGTGTATTAATGTTATATTTATTCTGATAATTACGGATTAATATGTCATATTTATGAATATAAATTTTTTTATACGGATTATTTGTATATATATAATCAGGTGTATTAAAAAAAATATTTTAAGTTTTTAAAAATTATATTTAAAAATTGTAAGGGATTTTGTTTCTCAGAAAGCCATTTTGCGAGGGATTGTTTTCTTAGATATTTATTTAGTAAGGAATAATTTTTTCAAAAATTAAGAAAAGTGATTTAAAAAATTCAAAAAATTTCTCTGAAAATCCTTCGAAAAATTTTCCTCGAAAAATCTCTCAGAATTTCCCTCGAAAATTTCCTTGAAAATTTTTCCTCGAAAAATCCCTTGAAAATTTCCCTCGGAAATTCCTTTGGAAAATTCCTGAAAAAATTTTCCTCCTTGGAAATTCCCTCGGAAAATTTTCCTTGAAAAATCACTTAGAAATTCCTTCGAAAATTTTTCCTCGAAAAATCCCTTGAAAATTTTCCCTCGGAAATTCCCCCGAAAAATCCCTCAGAAATTTCCGAGGGAAAATTTCCCTTAGAAATTTCCAAGGGATAAATTTCGTCGGAAAATCCCTCGGAAATAAATTCTCTCGGAAAAATTCCTCGGAAAAATTTTTCGAGGAAGGTTTTTTCGACGACCATTTATCCATCGGAAATCCGTCGGAAATATAAATTTTCGACGGATTTTTTCCTTTTTCCCTCGGAATATCCCTCGCAAATGATGCTTTTTCTTGTAGTAATCTTGAATGGGTACCCAAGTACTTTTTTTTGGCAAAGCCGATGTGAGTTTAAACATATGCTAGTATGGATTGTCATAGCTATATTGATGAGATAACTTAGAGAACAAATTTTAACAAGAATAAATTAAGTCACTGTCTTGATGTCGCTGTTGTTTAGGAGAACATATTGAAAAAGGTTCATATGTTTTTGCTTCATGTAATTTAGCTTATGTTATCTAGGTTTTCTCATGCCCTAGATCCCACCGCAAAAATCATCTACCGCAGGCCTATTTCATGTCCAACTACTGATTATCATCGTCTCCAAAGACGGTTTCGTGTGACTCTTCCGCAGAAGGTGGCACGCACGTACGATGATGCCATGGTGGTCTCTGTGGTCACAAACCAAGGCACCAAGAATCCGATTCTCTACCTTCCAAATTCCTTTTTTCCTTCCTGATTTCTCCCACTTATTCCACTCGACTGAAAGAGGCCATAAAAGCTTTTATGTGCTTGTCCAGTAGTCGATCCTTGCTGCAGTAGCCATTTTCTATGCATGGCAAAGTAGGATAGGCTACCACGCTCCATGGAATTTGATGAGGCTCATTCATCGGAAACGATCATCAGAGGGCTTCATGAAAGTGCTGATAAAGCTTTCTCTCTCTCTCTCTCTTCGCAGAGGACTTGCAAGAAGTCCCGAGGCCAAAAGTTTCAGCGGGGATCCTTCAACGGGCAAGTTAGCGATCGGAGTCATAGCCATGAGCTTGAGAAAGCTCGAAAAGAAGGGCTCAGAAAATGAGAATATTCTCTGAGTATTAAAAGCGTGTTCAGAATGTCTTATCTTGCTCAAGATCCCTCTTACCCTTTTAAGGACCCTTGGTTTCCGTTCTTAAGATTTAATCAATAAGTTGATTGATTATGGTGAGTTGGATTGTAGTTGGAGCCATGATAGAGAAAACTTCCATTCCATCTTAGAAAGGAATTAAATCGCTACCCATGTCGATCATAAGGAAAATTTGAATGGAGGATGGGAGGCCTGGATCTAATCTTAAGTGCACGACCCAACCACTATCCCCTTCACTAGAGCTGCAAATGGGTCGAGTGAGATTAGGTCATGCTTGACTTGGGTCAAACATGGTTTCATATTTAAGTCATGATTAGCCACGTTAGGTGAAGGAGAATGTCTGCTAAACTCATGGTGATTACGTGAGTTCGGAGACGGTTGATGGGCTTGATCCCATCGGCCAGACGGTTGGTGGGCTTGACCTCATCGAGCGCATGGGTCAGATAGTAAGTGTGCCTAGTACTATCGGCTACGTGGGTTATATGGTTGGTGAGTCTGGTCCCATCAGGCTCATGGGCCAGATGGTAGACGGGCATGATCCCATTGGATGCATGGGTCAGACCGTAGGTGTGCCTGGCACACGTGGGGGCCACGTAGGCATCGTAGCTCATTCGGGAGTCGATGCGGAGGCTGGTGCTACAACTGGCACGGAGGCCGATTTTGGGGAAGGTGGGCCACAAGGGCCGCCTTGATGAGGAGCCGTCGAGGACCGTCTTGGAAAAGCGGGGGCCGCTGAGGGCCATCTTGAAGAAGCGGGAGATGCCGAGGGCCGCCTTGGAGAAATGGGACCGCCGAGGGCTGCCTTAGAGAAGTAGAGGCCGCCTTGAAGAAGCAGGGACCGCCGAGGACCGCCTTGAAGAAATGAGACCGTCGAGGGCCGCCTTGAAGAAGCGAAGGCTACCGAGGGTCACCTATCTTGATCTCTGTTGTCAATTAGCTCTGCCGTGAATGTTTACGTGGCGCTATCGGCCATATCAGAATTTGTGTAACAAGGCTCTGTTTTTAAGAGAGATAAATATAATTGCTCATATATAAATCGCTATTGAGCTGGGCTGAAGTTCCAGCATGAACAAGCAATTTGCTGATAAATTATGTATGAATTTTTATATAATTTGCATACACATACCTAAATCCAGATCACAAACTTGCGCATAGAACGTAAAGCAAATAGAGTTCTCATGCAGCAAAACACGTTTAACAAACACTGCAGCATGTTACCAAAAACCTGGTTTCCTTTAAAGAGCAAACAGAAGTCTTTTTTTTAGACAGAAAATGGAGAAGTCAGAGAGACTTCCTCATAACTTATTAATTATAAGAGATGTATGCAAGAAGACATTTTCATTAAGATAAATAAAGATAAGAATATTTGAGGTTAAATAATAAGGAGGTAATCTCTATCACCTTAATTATTAAGAATGTTCCACTGGCTCATTGCTGGCATAACAGTTTTCTCCTTGCCAGAGTCATGATACTTGAGCTGCAATTTCAAGAAAGGATTTAGATATGGGTGACAGTAAGTTTAAACACATATATAGTTACAGGTTTTGAAGCAAATTTACTTACCATCCCTCGTTGCAGTATACGATATCGCACTTATTGCTCTTCATCAATACCACAATGTCACATGGTACCTACAGGTACTGAATACCCATGGCCTTCAGAAGCTAAAACATTCAGAAATTGAATTCTTGCACATCTTCGGAATATACCACAATGGACTCCGAATTCGTGCTACTACATTAAAAATATGAATTTTTATCCATCTATCAACTTAAGAGACCAATTTGTTCTAAAGGAAACATGATAAGAACTTCATGCTTCCTTGATTTTAGGCATGGATTTTAGGTTCTGTCAGATAGATGATTATTTTTATACATAACCAATCTCATGCCTGAATAATGCGCTGGATAACGAATAGTTGAACAATTAATATAACACTAAAGTCACATTATAAAAATGAATCCAATAGAAAAAAATGTTCTGCGAAAGCCATGCACCACATTGAAATAACTCAAAACCAAACTAAATTAAAAAAAATCCAACTAAATAGAAAAAGAATTCATGCAACCAATCACAACTAGTTTATGATTAAGGATTTCTTATTGTAATATCTGCTAAAATCTTGAAATACCTAATACTCACCAAATTATTCCAATATTTTTCCTTCCCTGGTACAAATCATCTTGGTTCTTCAAAAATATTTTTGTCCCCGTTGGCTAAGATGACTTCAGAAATATTTTTGTCCATATTAGCTAAGATGACCATAGACCATCAACCATGAATATTGACAAATATCAAGCCTCCATGGAGCAATTTACATATACTACATGATTGTGTTAAGGGGGGGAAATACTTAGCATAAAGCAATTCAACACCAAAATCTACCAGTACTTGGTTAGCTTCCAAGATCAGGAGGTTACAAATTTTGGATTAGTGGAATAATTGAGCAGCTCGGAACTGAAATCCCAATAACTCGTTCAAGGGTGCAAAACTAAATGATCAAAAATCAAAATCAAAGAACACCTAAAGGCTCCAATCTATCAACTCATAAGACAACAGATGATGGTGGCCATTTTAGAGCACAATGTAACAATTCATTACCATGAAGGTATTTTTCCTGGATTAATTTAAAACTCAACGTATAAAGAAATTTTGGTGGAATACAACAGCCACTTCACAGCATGAATAGGGATGACAATTTTTTCTGTTCGGCTGTTTACCCATGTTGGAAGAGGAGAAGATATTTTCTTCTGAAAAATTTCTGATTTCTTTCTATTTTTTCATGCTGAAACGTGAAAGGATACATGGCTTTTTATAATTACAAAATGACTCTTGGTCTTCCACAATACTTAATTCAGAATAACAACTTCCTATGCAATTAAATAACAGCAATTTTCTATGCAATTAAATAACAGCAATTTCCTATGCAGTAATTAAATAATAACAACTTCCTATGCAGCAATTTCCAATAATCAAGTTTAGTTTCCAACACCCCCCTTTAAACTTGATTCTTCATGACTCCAAGCATGCTTCTCAACTTCTTGAACTCTTCTTCCTTGAGGGCTTTTGTGAAGATATCAGCTACCTGATCTTTTGTTGAAATGTGGAGAAGTTGTACTTCTTGATTTTGATACAATCTCGAATGAAATGAAATCTTGTATCAATATGCTTACTTCGATCATGGAAGACTGGATTTTTTGCAAGTTGTATAGCAGATTTATTATCAACAAAAATGTCGGTTGGCTCTTCATGTGAAATCTTCATTTCTTGTAGTAGTCTTTGAAGCCAAAGTGCATGACAAACACAATTTGCTGCAGCAACATACTCTGCTTCACATGATGAAAGTGTAACAATTTGTTGTTTCTTTGAAGACCATGTAAATGCTCCACTTCCAATATAAAAGGCAAATCCACTCGTACTTTTTCTATCATCAATATCTCCTGCCCAATTGCTATCACAAAAACCAACTAATTTTATTGGATTAGTAGATGAATAGAAAATACCATAATCTTGCGTACCTTTGATATATCGAAGGATTCTTTTTGCAACAATTAAATGATCCATTCTTGGCTTCTCCAAGGAAGCTTCAGAAGAAATCCAAGTGCATCTCAAGTGATTTCCACCACTCAAGGAAAAGAGGAAAAGCCCAAATCAACTCCAACACTCATTCTGTGGAGAATCCATGCTGAGGCCGATTCTACACCTCAAAGGAGTTGAAGAAAAGAAGAAAAGCTCAAAGCCAACCAACTGCAAATCAGGCTTATCTAAACTCTATTCTTACTTTTGTTAATCTGCTCATTAAGGAGCATTGTAACCAAACAAACTTATTTCTATTCTTTATGACTAGTTCAATCTGGGGGATTGAACTAGAGGAGGTAGTCTTACCTCAGTTCAAGCTTGATTAAGCTTGGGTTAAAGGGTTTTTGTGCTGGTGAGCCCTTGAAAACCAGCTGGGTTCGTTGTGTGCCCGGGAAAACAACAAGTTTGAGTTGTAAGCTTGTAAAACAACTCTGCTGTAATCTAGGGTGATTATAGTGTGGACCCAAGAGAATCTTGGGAGTGGACGTAGGTGTTGGATACACCGAACCACTATAAAATCCTTTGTGTTTGCCGTGATCTATTGTCTCTATCTCTATCTCTGCTTATTCACTGCAATTTATCTTTACTTTGCATTTGCCTTCTTTCATCTCAAGCTAAATAATTTAAAAAGGCTAATTTTTTAAAGAACCCAATTCACCCCCCCCCCCTCTTGGGTTGTCATCTGGGCCAACAATTGGTATCAGAGCAAGTGCTCATTTAGAATTTGATCTCACGATCAAGGGCTAAAGATCCTTATGGCAACTCAAAGTGGTTCATGTTTTGCTGAAGGTCATTCTACGAATAGACCTCCTTTATTTAATGGAACCAACTATTCATATTGGAAAGCTAGAATGAAAATATTCATTCAAGCTTCTGACTATGAATTGTGGGGAGTAATAATAAATGGACCTAGTATACCCACACACGTAGTAGATGGCACTATTGTTCCTAAGCCCGAAAGGGATTGGAATGATAATGATAGGAGAATGGCACAACTAAATGCTAAAGCCATTAACATTTTGTATTGTTCCTTAGACTCTAATGAATTCAACCGAATCTCAACATGTAATTCCACAAAAGAAATTTGGGATAGGTTGGAAATAACACATGAAGGAACAAACCAAGTAAAAGAATCAAAGATAAATATTTTGGTTCATAAATATGAATTATTTACCATGGAACAAAATGAAACCATCACATGCATGTTCACTAGATTCACTGATATTGTGAATGGTTTGAAAAGTCTTGGAAAAGTATATACTAACTCTGAGCTTGTTCGCAAAATTCTTAGGTCACTTCCAAGGACTTGGGAAGCCAAGGTGACAGCCATACAAGAAGCTAAAGATCTGAACATCCTACCATTGGAAGAGCTTCTTGGTTCGCTAATGACTCATGAGCTTCAAGTTAAACAACATGTCAATGAGGATGAGTCAAGAAAGAAGAAGACCATCGCCCTCAAGGCTGCAAAAGTTGAAGATAGCAGCAGCGATGATGAAGAGGATGATGATGATGAGACAGCCCTCCTTGCAAGGAAATTCAAGAAGTTTATGCAAAGAAGGAGACCCTTCCACAAAAAGAGATTTGTTTCAAAAATGGAAGGAGAAAAAGAAAAGGATAAGAAAAAGAACAAGGACAAAGAGAAAGAGCCCTTAGTATGTTATGAATGTAAAAAGCCAGGGCATTTTAGATATGACTGTCCTTTACTTAAGAAGGCCTATAAGAAAAAGAAAAAGGCCTACATGGCAACTTGGACTGACAGTGAAAAGTCTTCTTCCGAAGAAGAAGAACAAAAAGAAGTTGCAAATGTTTGCTTCATGGCGGACGACAACGAAGAGGTAAGTACCGAAACCCCCGATGATGAATTTACTTTTGATGAAATGTTTGAAGCATTTAATGAATTGATGATTGATTTTAAGGCTTTGAAAAAGAAACACAAATCTTTGAAAACTGAAAACTTAAATTTAAATAAAGAGAAAAATGAATTAAATCTTGTAGTTGAAGATTTAAAAGATAAAATGGAAACACTTCTTAATGAAAAGAATGATTGTGTTCATAAGATTGATTTGATAAAATCTGAAAATGAAAATCTAATTAAAGAAAAAGAATCAATCTCTAATGAAAATAATTTTCTAAAGAAAGATGTTAAAAAGTATAAAGACATTGTTGAGAAATTTACTCTAAGCTCAACTAAACTAAATATAATTTTAGATAGTCAAAAAGCAGTTTTTGACAAAGCAGGTTTAGGGTATAACACATTAAGAAAACAAAAATCATTGAAAAATATTTTGTAAAAGCTAACCAAAGTAATATTACTTGTTTTAAATGTAATAAAAAAGGACATAAATCTTTTGAGTGCAAAACAATAAGTAATAATGAAAAATTAAACACTAAAGGAAAGAAAATTTGGGTTCCGAAAGGAACAATTTTTATTGCTACTAACCATGAAGGACCCAAGAAAGCTTGGGTACCTAAACATAAAGTTTAAATTATGTTGCAGGAATGTCTTGTAGCCAAAAGATCAAAGAAAAAGTGGTACCTTGATAGTGGCTGCTCAAGACATATGACGGGTGACAAAGATGAATTCATCACCCTGGAGGAAAAGAAAGGTGGAGTTGTTACGTTTGGCGATAATGGTAAAGGTCAAATTATGGGCCTTGGTAAAGTTCGTATAACTCCATCTACATTTATTGATAATATACTTTATGTTGATGGTTTGAAGCATAATCTAATTAGTATAAGCCAATTATGTGATAAAAACTTTATTGTTTCATTTAAATCTTCTATATGCACTGTAACTAATTCTATTGATAATAGCATTGTATTTACGGGTTATAGACATGACAATGTTTACTTGGTTGATCTAGAAAAATTATCTTTGAGTGATCATTGCTTAATTGCTGACAATGCTAATATAAATGAAATTAGTTGGTTGTGGCATCGTAGATTAGGTCATGCAAGCACACACCTTATTTCAAAATTAATTAAAATGGATTTAGTTAAAGGCTTACCTAAACTAGTTTTTGAAAACAACAAAATATGTGATGCATGTCAATTTGGAAAACAAACTAGAAGTTCTTTCAAATCTAAAAATATTGTTTCAACTTCTAGGGCATTAGAGCTACTTCACATGGACCTTTTTGGACCAACTAGAACCACAAGTCTAGGAGGAAAGAAATATGGTCTAGTGATTGTAGATGATTATTCTAGATATACTTGGGTACTGTTTTTAGCTCACAAAGATGAGACTTTCTCGATATTCCTGAAATTCTTCAAGAAAGTCACAAATAAGAAAAACACTACCATAGTATCTCTAAGAAGTGATCATGGAACTGAATTTGAAAATCACTTATTTGAAAGTTTCTGCACTGAAAATGGTATTAATCATAATTTTTCAGCCCCTAGGACTCCACAGTAAAATGGTGTAGTTGAAAGGAAAAATAGGACTCTAGAGACATGGCCCGTACCATGCTATGCGAAAGTAACCTACCAAAGTACTTTTGGGCGGAAGCTATTAACACAGCATGCTCATCTTAAATCGAGCCCTAATAAGACCAATCTTAAAGAAAAACCTTATGAATTATGGAATGAAAGAAAACCCAATATAAAATACTTTCATGCATTTGGATGTAAATGTTTTATTCATAATAATGGTAAAAATAATTTAGGCAAATTTGATGCTAAATCTGAAAAGGAATATTCTTAGGATATTCAACAACTAGTAAAGCTTATAGAGTATTTAACAAGAAAACCTTAGTAGTTGAAGAATCCATTCATATAGTTTTCGATGAGTCTTTAGCATCTAGTTCTGAAAAGCTTGATGATGAGGAAGATACAATATAATTGAAAAAGATCTTGAAAAACTTAATATTGAAGTATCTTCAGATCATGAGCAAGAAGCTAAAGATGATGATTCACATAAGGACGATGATGTCAATATTGATCATAATGATATAGATCTTCCAAGAGACTGGAGATATGCTCATAGTCATCCTAAGGAATTGATTATAGGTGATCCATCTCAAGGAATAAGAACTAGATCATATATGAGAAATATTAGTAATCATCTTGCATTTGTATCACAAATTGAACCTAAAACTATTGAAGAAGCTGAAAAAGATAATAATTGGATGTTAGCAATGCAAGAAGAATTAAATCAATTTACAAGAAATAATGTATGGACTTTAGTTGAAAGACCTAAAAATCATTCAGTTATAGGATCAAAATGGATATATAGAAATAAACTAGATGAAAATGGCATAGTAATTAAAAACAAAGCTAGATTAGTTGCAAAAGGATATAATCAAGAAGAAGGTATTGATTTTGATGAAACCTTTGCGCCAGTAGCTAGATTAGAAGCCATTAGGCTATTACTTGCATTTGCATGTCATATGAATTTTAACTTATTTCAAATGGATGTTAAAAGCGCATTTTTAAATGGATTTATAAATGAAGAAGTTTATGTAGAACAACCACCAGGTTTTGAAGATCACGAATTTTCAAATCACGTTTTTAAATTGCACAAAGCATTATATGGTTTAAAACAAGCACCTAGAGCTTGGTATGATAGATTAAGTAAATTCTTAATTGAAAATGATTTTATAAGAGGAAATGTTGATAAAACTTTGTTTTTGAAAAGAAAAGGTAAAGATTTATTAGTAGTTCAAATATATGTTGATGATATTATTTTTGGTGCTACTAACAATATTCTATGTCAAGATTTTGCCAAGTTAATGCAGGGAGAATTTGAAATGAGCATGATGGGAGAACTCAACTTCTTCCTTGGACTCCAGATCAAACAAAGCAAAGAGGGAATCTTCATCAACCAAACAAAATACACAAGAGAAATCCTAAAGAAGTTTGGTATGGAATCAATTAAACCCCTCGGAACACCAATGAGTCCTTCATGCAAGCTGGACAAAGATGAAGAAGGTAAGAAGGTTGATCAGAAATATTATCGAGGTATAATCGGATCCCTACTTTATTTAACAGCAAGTAGACCAGACATTATGTTTGCTGTTTGCTTATGTGCTAGATTTCAGTCAGAACCTAAAGAATCACATTTAATTGCTATTAAAAGAATACTAAGATATGTAAGTGGAACAAAAAATGTAGGTTTATGGTATTCTAGAGACTCCACATTAAATCTGATTGCATACACTGATTCTGATTATGCTGGATGTAAGTTAGATAGAAAAAGCACAAGTGGTGCATGCCAATTCTTAGGAAGTAACTTAATCTCATGGTTTAGCAAAAAGCAAAATTCAGTTGCATTATCAACTACTGAAGCTGAATATGTAGCGGCTGGAAGTTGCTGTGCGCAAATCCTATGGATTAAGCGACAACTTGAAGACTATGGTATCACACTTGATCAAACACCTATAAGATGTGATAACACAAGTGCAATTAATCTAACAAAGAATCCAATTCAACATTCAAGAACTAAACACATAGAAATTAGATATCATTTTATAAGAGAACATGTAGCAAATAATGAAATATGTCTTGATTATGTTAACACTGAAGAACAATTAGCTGACATATTTACTAAACCTTTAAATGAAGAAAGATTTTGTTATCTTAGAGGAGAATTAGGAGTTTGTGATCCTTTGGAATAGTTTTTTGAAACCCCTAAGGAGAATTTATCTGAGATTCTTTCAAATCCTTGATCTTTAAGGAAATCTTATCTAGAATTCATATCTAATTGATCCATTCATATTCAATGATTATTTTATCAATTTTTTATGATCATATTTCGGACACATTTCAGAAATTTCATGTTTTTGCTCTGAAATGGTCTCGGAGCCGACTCGGTGCGTATCGGAGTCGACTCCTGGTTTCGACTGAAACTCTCGGGTCGACCCCTCCTCGGCGCGAGTCGACTCCAAGTCGGGATGGTTTTCTGTGACTGTCCGGAGTTGACCCCTGGATTTGCGCGAGCCGACTCGAAGTGGTCCCAAGTTGATTTATCTAGGGCAGAGTTAACTCGCCGTTCATTTCAAACTTTTCAATCTTTCAAAATACTCTCTCCAAAACTCTTCCAAACCTTCCAAACTTCCTAGAATCCCTTATTGACACTTCCAATCGACAAATGGCCCCCAAAACTCGAGGTTCCAACCTCTGTGCGGCCGTGTCAACAGGAAGCGAGCCGTTAAAAAACCGTAAGGCGTCCGGTGCGTGAGCCGTCACCCAGCTCGGATTTTTCATCTTCTTCTTCTACTCCGAATGCTTCTCCAATTGCTGCTTCTACTCAGGTAGATAGATTAGCAGATAGGATCATAACAACGGGTAGAAAGGTAGATTTTGAACTATTTGAAGCTGCGGGATTTTTGCTTGGGAGACATTTAATAGAAATGGGTTGGGAGAAAATATGTTCCCTGGATTGCCCTACCTATCCCTCTCTAGTAAAGGAATTCTACAAAAATTTGTCTAGAGGTGATCACGGCCTAGTTAGCAATGTGAGAGGATATAGGATCGCTGTAACTGTTGAGCTTCTTTCTAGACTGTTGGATCTACCTTTATCTGGCACTACCACTTTTTCTTCAGAAGACCGTAGTCCCGCTCTTGCTAGATTATTAAATCGGGATGTTGTCGGATTTGAAGAGGTTTTTGCCAACCAGCTTTCATTAGAACTGAGATTATTACATAACATTTGCAGTAGGATACTCTTTCCAAAGACAGGAAGATTTGATTATGTATCGGAAAGAGATATCTTTGTGATGGATCATTGTCACGGGCAAACCTATAAACCTTCCCAGTATGATACTTTGGTACATTGCAGACTGTGGAGGAAAAAGAAAGTCTAGCCTGCCCTATGGAATGATTCTCACCAAGATTTTTCTGAGCCAAGGAGTTGTGATTTCTGACAATGAGCCAATGAGGAATCTGAGACATACTGACTTTTATAGCTTGACCACCATTCATCGAATGGGTTTTATCAAGAAAAATGAAAAT
The DNA here is from genome assembly GCA_900491605.1 of Calamus simplicifolius. Lineage (NCBI taxonomy): Eukaryota > Viridiplantae > Streptophyta > Magnoliopsida > Arecales > Arecaceae > Calamus > Calamus simplicifolius. The sequence continues at coordinate 82,680 of UESW01002948.1, read as the reverse complement.
GGGAGAGGAAAGGACTGATAGAAGAGAGAGCTACAGATGTTGAGGCTGCAGGACCTTCAGTCAGACATCCTTCACCTGCACCTCCGAGCCCTTCTAGTTCTGCCCCTGCTCCAGCCCCCGCTCCATTATTTGATCAAGCTTCATCATCTTCTGTCGGTTTCTCAGATCTACAGCTAAAGCAACTCAAAGTTCTATTTGATGATCAATCTGAAAAACTTAAATCAGAATTTGAGAATAAGTTCATGAATTTGAAGGAGACTCTTTATTCATTGGATGATCGTATCACTAAGATAGAGTCTACTCTCAGCTCTTCTTCGGTATCTTTAAGTGGAGATCTCAAAAATATATTTGAAGAACTTAAAGATATATGCGGAGATGGAGAAACTTATGCAAAGTGCAATGCGGAGCTACAAGACAAGATTTTGACTGCTTGCACCTTTGTCGATAAGAGGCTCAAAGATTATGTAAAAATCCAATCTGATGGAATGAAGAACATAGTAGATCATTTAACTAGGATTGTAAGAACTCATTTCTGATATATTAGATTTTCAATCCTTGCTATGTACTGAAATTTTTGTTATGCTTTCATTTTGATATCAATGTATTAAATATCTTGATGTATTAGACCTTTTGATGAAATGAATTCTCTATGTTGATTACTCAATGTATTTCCTTCTTTCAATGAATGAATGAAATTGTCAAATCTTATCTTGATTGAGTGAATGTTTATGCTTCTCTACCTTTTTGTTGATAACAAAAAAGGGGGAGAGTTTTATAGTTTTATGATTGTAAATACATTTGAGAAAATCAAAGTAATCAATGAGATAAACAATGGGATATTTATTTAAGTTTCATAGGGGGAGCTACCTCATTCAGGGGGAGCCTAAGCCTAACTATGAAAACAAAATAAATTCACTAATCAATCATGCATAAACTCAATGTTTTTGTCATCATCAAAAAGGGGGAGATTGTTGGAAGATTATTGAAAAATTATATGACCCAATCCTTTTGATTTTGATGATTACTAAAAGCCATTGAGTTCATTAAAAGATATAATGAGTTTATTTAAATGAGCAATAAATTTATTTTGAACAATCAATGAGAATGTTAAAGTTTGACTTTAATCAATTTTGAAAGTAACTTTAAGCTCAATGTTTAAACTTTCAAAAAGAAATTTTATAATTCATGTTTTATTCAATGAGTTTTTGGAATAGTTCTTGAATTAATTCTTAATGTCAATTTTATTGAATTCAAGTCAAAACAATGAATTAAAATGAATCTGGAACAATTTTAATGTCAATCAGAAAAGTTTCTGATTTTTGATACGTTCCGGAGCCGACTCTTGAGTTTCAGAGTCGACTCCACTCAGTGTACAGAAATGTGCATCTGTCTCGAGTCGACCCACGAAATTTGTCGAGTCGACCCCTGATTCTGTCGAGCCGACTCCATGACTGTGCGAGTCGACTCCGCTCAGACACCAGAGGTGTGTTTTTCTGAGCACTTCGCGAGTCGACCCCCAGCTTTTCATGAGTCGACTCCCGACTTTCAGGAGTCGACACTTTACTTTTGGTGAGTCGACCCCTAACCTTTATAAACATTTCTATTTTTGGTAAGACGAGCTCGAGCCGACTCGGGAAAAGCATGAGTCGACTCCAGCAAATCTGGGCGAAATTTTTACGGATGCCAACTCAGCTCCAACAGTAAGTTTTTTGATTAACGGCTATTTTTCTTTATCTCTAACGGCTATATTCTTGCAGAATCTATAAATAGAGAAGCTGTTTTCAAATCAAAGAGAGACATAGAGAGAGATATTTATTTCAAAGAAAAAGAAAAGAAAAACCAAAAAACAGAGCGTTAGCTGAAAAAATCCGTGATTCAAAATAGAGTGAAAGAAAGAGTGTGAAATCAAAGGAAGCTCCATCTGTGCTCAAGCTCTACTATCCAAGGAAGCTTCAGAAGAAATCCAAGTGCATCTCAAGTGATTTCCACCACTCAAGGAAAAGAGGAAAAGCCCAAATCAACTCCAACACTCATTCTGTGAAGAATCCGTGCTGAGGCCGATTCTACACCTCAAAGGAGTTGAAGAAAAGAAGAAAAGCTCAAAGCCAACCAACTGCAAATCAGGCTTATCTAAACTCTATTCTTACTTTTGTTAATCTGCTCATTAAGGAGCATTATAACCAAACAAACTTATATTCTTTATGACTAGTTCAATCTGGGGGATTGAACTAGAGGAGGTAGTCTTACCTCAGTTCAAGCTTGATTAAGCTTGGGTTAAAGGGTTTTTGTGCTGGTAAGCCCTTGAAAACCAGCTGGGTTCGTTGTGCGCCCGGGAAAACAACAAGTTCGAGTTGTAAGCTTGTAAAACAACTCTGCTGTAATCTAGGGTGATTATAGTGTGGACCCAAGAGAATCTTGGGAGTGGACGTAGGTGTTGGATACACCGAACCACTATAAAATCCTTTGTGTTTGTCGTGATCTATTGTCTCTATCTCTATCTCTGCTTATTCACTGCAATTTATCTTTACTTTGCATTTTCCTTCTTTCATCTCAAGCTAAATAATTTAAAAAGGCTAATTTTTTAAAGAACCCAATTCACCCCCCCCCCTCTTGGGTTGTCATCTGGGCCAACATCTCTGCCCAGCATCTCCACCCATACTTCCAAGCCCATCCTATTGTGGTGCTCACGGACCAGCCTCTCCGAGCCATCCTAGCCCGCCCGGATACTTTGGGTCAACTCGCCAAATGGGCAATCAAGCTAGGAGAGTTCGACATCTCTTTCCAAGCACGACCGGCATTGAAGTCCCAAGTCCTGGCCGACTTCCTGGTCGAGTGCACTTGGGCGGAAGAAGACCTCAAGAAGGTTCTTGGAGAACAACCCAGGCCCGAACCGAGATGTAATGGAGAGACCTGGATCCTCCATGTGGACGGCGCATCGAATTCTCAAGGGAGTGGCGCCGGCCTCATCCTTGCCGGGCCGGAAGGAGAAAAAATCGAGTGCGCCCTGAGATTTTTTTGAAGCTACCAACAACCAAGTGGAGTACGAAGCCCTGCTGGCTGGGTTAAGGTTAGCCCAGGAGGTTGGAGCAAGGCACCTCAGAGCCTACACGGACTCGCAACTCGTCTCCGGGCAAATAAACGGAGAGTATGAGGCGCGCGACCCCGTTATGGCGCAATATCTAAAAAAGGTTCAACTCTTGACCTCCTCACTGCCTTACTTCAGCATCTGTTACATCCCACGAAGTGAAAACGCAAAGGCCGACGTCCTCTCTCAACTGGCTACCTCCGCCGATGGCTTGACAAGGGACGCCTACATTGAATATCTAGAAAGGCCCAGCATAGAGGACGGGGAGGAAGTCCTCCCGCTCACCCCAGAACCTACGTGGATGGACGCCTATGTCCGCTACCTCACCGACGGCACCCTTCCTGACGACCGCAACGAAGCCAGATTGCTCAAGTGGAGGGCCTCCAAGTTCATCCTCCTCAACGGGCGCCTATAGAAGGTCATTCTCCTACCCGTTGCTTAAGTGCGTAGGTCTCGCCGATGCCGACTACATCCTCAAAGAAATCCATGAAGGCATTTGTGGGAACCATCTGGGGGGCAGATCCTTAGCCCAGAAGGCTCTCCGTCAGGGGTAGGGGTGCAACTTGGGCCGGGTTCAACCCGAACCCGGCCCACCCAACCCGATTTACAGCAGTGTTTAAACTCATGTTTACCCAACCCGAACCCGAAAGACCCGAGTTTAACCCAGCCCGATTTGCAATTGACCCGGGTTAGGGTTGACCACAACCCGAACCCGAGATAACCCGAACCCGAGGGTTACCCGAATGGGGGTAGCTTATCGGCACCAAATTTTTGGGGATATTGAAGGCGCCAATCGGATCGGACGAGATGGCCAGCTTAAGGGCGAGAAGGGCAAGGTCGTCGGTCGCATACGAGAAAAAGGATAAACATAAAGGCGGATCATCCGCACATTTCGTTTCACTTTCAGCCTCCTTCTCTTCTTTGTTTACAACACACCTCCTCCTCTTTTTTATTTCAAGTAAGATTTTTTTTTAATACAATGTTAAAGCCCCGAGTCCAGCTTATGCGTTCGGCAAGAAATTTTTTTTCGTCTTTGGGATCCATAATTCGGTGTTTATTTACTTTGAAAAAAATATTTTATTTTATTTTTCTCATCAACCCGAATTCCAACCCGAAACTCAACCCAACCCAATTTTTAAAAATAGGGTTAGGGTTGAGGTTTTACAAATAGGGTTAGGGTTAGGGTTAGGGTTGATATTTTACAAATAGGGTTAGGGTTAGGGTTGAGGAAAACCCGAGTTTCATGAGCCCAAGTTGCACCCCTAGTCAGGGGTACTTCTGGCTCACTATGAAGGAGGACGCGGCCAAGCTAGTTCAAAGGTGTGACGGCTGCCAGCGCCACGCGCACATCTAGCATCAGCCGCCTTCCCCGCTGAGCCCGCTCTCGGCTCCGTGGCCCTTTGCCCAGTGGGGAATGGACATCCTTGGACCATTCCCCCCAGCTTCAGGGCAACGGAGATTCTTGTTGGTCGCCATCGACTATTTCACCAAGTGGGTCGAGGTCGAGGCATTGGCCAAAATCACTGAGGGAAAAGTTAAGGCTTTCTTCTGGAAATCGATCATATGCCGCTTTGGCTTGCCTCACACCCTCATCACGGACAACGACCGCCAATTCAACAACGAGGCATTCAAAGCCTTCTGCGAGGAGCTAGGCATTCACCACCGGTTCACCTCTGTCGGCCACCCCCAGACCAACGGGGAGGCTGAGGTCATGAACCGCACCATCCTCAGGGGGCTCAGGACTCGCCTAGACGGTTCCAAAGGACGCTGGGTAGAAGAGCTCCCCAGTGTAATATGGGCTTACCACACAACGCCCAGAGCCCCGACGGGCGAAACTCCTTTCAGCCTCTCCTTCGGATCCGAGGCCGTCATCCCTGTCGAGGTCGGATTGCCCAGTCCACATGTGGAGTCCTTCAGTGAGGAAGGCAACTCCGCGCTGATTCGGGCCAACCTAGACTTCATCGACGAGGCGCATGACAAAGCAAGACTGCGCATGGCGACCTTTCGCTAGCGAGCGGCCAAGTACTACAACGCTCGGGTTCGTCCTAAGGTTTTCCACCGTGGAGACTTGGTGCTACGAAAGGCCGAGGTATCAAAGCCTACCGAGGGGGGCAAGCTATCCCCCAACTGGGAAGGTCCCTACCGCATCGCCGAGGCGTTCCACCGGGGGGCATACAAACTAGAAGAGCTTGACGGGAAGCCCATTCCACGTACCTGGAATGCGGACAACCTCCGCCAATATTACCAATGATGTACTCCCAGAAGCATAAATAATAAAGAGGACCCTTTCTAACGCCACGGATTGTCTCCCTTGCGCCAAGTCTCTCAAAGGAGCTCACTGGCATCGCAGCCCATGGGACACCACTCGGCCCCGGCACGGCGGTGCCCCCGAGTCGGTTAAGACCCTAAAGGCTCTGTACCCGGCTGAGTCGCCACTTGGGTGGCACAAAAACCCCCAAGCTGGTTCAAAAGGAGCTCACTGGCATTGCGGCCCATGGGACACCACTCGGCCCGGCACGGCGGTGCCCCCGAGTCGGTTAAGACCCTAAAGGCTCTGTACCCGGCTGAGTCACCACCTGGGCGGCACACAAACCCCCAGGTTGGTTCAAAAGGAGCTCACTGGCATCGCGGCCCACGGGACACCACTCGGCCCCGGCACGGCGGTACCCCCGAGTCGGTTAAGATCCTAAAGGCTCCGTACCCGGCTGAGACACCACTTGGGCAGCACACAAACCCCCAAGCTAGTTCAAAAGGAGCTCACTGGCATCGCGGCCCACGGGACACCACTCGGCCCCGGCATGGCGTGCCCCCAGTCGGTTAAGACCCTAAAGGCTCCGTACCCGGCTGAGTCACCACCTGGGCAGCACACAAACCCCCAGGTTGGTTCAAAAGGAGCTCACTGGCATCGCGGCCCACGGGACACTACTCTGCCCCGGCACGGCGGTGCCCCCGAGTCGGTTAAGACCCTAAAGGCTCCGTACCCGGCTGAGTCACCACTTGGGTGGCACACAAACCCCCAAGCTGATTCAAAAGGAGCTCACTGGCATTGCGGCCCATGGGACACCACTCGGCCCCGGCACGGCGGTGCCCCCGAGTCGGTTAAGACCCTAAAGGTTCCATACCCGGCTGAGTCGTCCCTCGCAGTGGTTCCACACCCCCGAGGTGGTTCAAAAGGAACCTGATGACTCACAGCTCTTAGGTCACACTCCAGGGTTCACTCCCAGATCCCGCGTTGGGAAAGGATTACTAGCCGCCCTAAGCTGGCCGAAGAAGGCACGCAGACGCCCATCCAAGGCAGCGCAAGGTGCCAAGGTAAAAGTTCTACACTCCTTTCGCTTAACCGATGCGAGGCACGCAAGCTCAAGGAGTGTGGGGGGCATTTGATGGGGCCAGTTGACCCCATAAAAATAAAAAAAATTTTGGACGGCCCCAAAGGCCGACACCCGACGGCCCCAAAGGCCGACACCCGACGCCCGACGGCCCCGAAGGCCGACGGCTCCAAGACAGGCGGCCCTAGAGGCCGATGGCTCCAAGACAGACGGCCCCTAAAGGCCGACACCCGACGGCCCCAAAGGCCGACACCCGACACCCGACGGCCCCGAAGGCCGATGGCTCCAAGACAGGCGGCCCCAGAGGTCGACGGCTCCAAGACAGACGGCCCCCAAAGGCCGACACCCGACGGCCCCAAAGGCCACACCCGACGCCCGATGGCCCCGAAGGCCGACGGCTCCAAGATAGGCGGCCCAGAGGCCGATGGCTCCAAGACAGACGGCCCCTAAAGGCCGACACCCGACGGCCCCAAAGGCCGATACCCGACGCCCGGCAGCCCCAGAGGCCGACGACTCCAAGACAGGCAGCCCCAGGGGACGGCTCCAAGACAGGCGGCCCCAGAGGCCGACGGCTCCAAGACAGACGGCCCCCAAAGGCCGACACCCGACGGCCCCAAAGGCCGACACCCGACGCCCGATGGCCCAGAAGGCCAACGGCTCCAAGACCGGTCCCAAAGGCCGGCACCTCCAAGACCGGCCCCAAAGGCCGGCACCTCCAGGACAGTCGGCCCCAAAGGCCGACACCTACCAAGATCGGCATCTTCCTAGCCGGCCACAGCGTCTCCAAGCCAGGCGGCCCCGGCACATTCCTATCCGGCCCCGGCCTCTCCAAGCAGGCGGTCCCGGCACATTCCTAGCCGGCCCGGCCTCTCCAAGCCAGGCGGCCCCGGCGCATTCCTAGCCGGCCCCGGCCTCTCCAAGCCAAGCGGCCCCAGTTCCTAGCCGGCCATGACGTCTCCAAGCTAGGCGGCCCCGGCACGTTCCTAGCCGGCCCCAACCTCTCCAAGCCAGGCGGCCCCAGCACATTCCTAGCCGGCCCCGGCCTCTCCAAGCTGGCGGCCCTGGCCTCTCCAAGCCAGGCGGCCCCGGCGCGTTCCTAGCCGGCCCCGGCCTCTCCAAGCCAGGCGGCCCCAGTTCCTAGCCGGCCACGACGTCTCCAAGCTAGGCGGCCCTGTTCCTAGCCGGCCACGACATCTCCAAGCCAGGCGGCCCTGGCACATTCCTAGCCGGCCCCGGCCTCTCCAAGCCAGGCGGCCTCGGCACTCTCCTAGCCGGCCCTGGCCTCTCCAAGCTAGGTGGCCCCAGCACATTCCTAGCCGGCCCCGGCCTCTCCAAGCAAGTCAGCCGGCACCTCCCAGTCGGCCCCGGCGCTTCCATCCCAGCCGGCCCCGCCTGATCCAAGTCACTCCCGGCGTCTCCCGTCCCGCCGAGTCGGCCAAGGCCATCCCAGGCCGGTCCAACTCGGCCCCGGCATCTCCAGTCCCGCCGAGTCGGCCAAGGTAGTCCCAGGCCGGCCCGACTCGGCCCCGGCGTTCCAAGCAAGTCGGCCCCGGCGTCTCCCGTCCCGTCGAGTCGACGAAGGCCATCCCAGGCCGGCCTGACTCGGCCCCGGCATCTCCAGTCCCGCCAAGTCGGCCAAGGCCGTCCCAGGCCGGCCCGACTTGGCCCCGGCGTCTCCAAGCAAGTCGGCCCCGCCCCGGCACTGCCTCGCCAGCGGGATGGCCCCCAGCCATCTCGGGTCGACCCGGCTCGGCCCTGACAAGACGGGACTTCCCAGTTCCCGCCAAATCAACCCCAGCGGTTCGAGAAACGGCCTCTCTGACGCGTGCCGCCTGACAGCGTCAGACACGCGCCGCCCGACAGCACCGACGCGTGCCGTCCGATAGCGCCGACGTGCGCCGCCCGACAACCCCGCCGGCTGATGGGGCGTAGCTCACTAACCAATCCAGATCCACGCGAGGGCTCAACGGAGCTTCTGATTCATGCAACCCCACGTGATCATGCCAGAATCAACCCCTATAAAAGGGTAAATCAGGTAACGCAAGTTTACACACTTGATGCCCTAACTCTCAGGAGAACAATCCAATTCTTCCGAGATCTCTCCCTTCTCTCAAGAGTTCTCTCAAGCTCCTTCTCTGCTGTGACCTCAGTCACTGACTAGGGCGTCGGAGGGTCCCACCGGAGAACCCTCTCCGGTCTTGGGACTTCTTTGCAGGTAACCCGGTGAAGAAGGAGAGCCTTCGTTCCCGACGTCCAGGAGAGGTGATCGAGCGTCATCAATTACTATTTCAGTTTTATTTCTTATTGTTTTACTCAACTCTTCTTAATAAGTTGGTAGGAGAAACTGCTTCACATTTTATCTGAAATAAAATGGGTAGAAAGAAAAGAAAATAATCAAAATTAGAACGAACGGCTAAACTTATGGTGTGAGAATATGTCGTGTTTCCAATTAATCCGTTGGAATTCTCATTCTTTTGCTATTTTGTTAAATCTTTACATTTTATTGATGAAATGGCTGATAATTTTATTTTATTTTTATAATTAATACATAAAAAAAAAGCTTCTGAGATTTTCCCATCAAATTAAATGATTGTTGGATGGATTAGCTCAAAGTAGGGGTTAGCTTGGAGTTCAAGTTTAGCTTGGTCCAAGTCGTCGTCAACCGCAGAACAACAAGAAAGGAAGAAGAGAATACGAAGCGCGTGCGCACGCGCTGAAACATTGACGGTGGACCCAAAAATTAATAACGTGATCAAAAGAGCGAGGGAGCTTCAATTCGCACCGCAAAAATTGGAGAGAGATGGAGAGAAATAAATAAAAAAAAAGATAATTTTAAAAATATTTTTTTTAAAAAAAAGTTGAAGGTGTGGAGAATAGAAGCTCCCGAAGAGCGATGGCCATGCTCCTAACAACGTAATTAACACGCTTCCTCGTCGTCCCATTGATTTTTAACACTGGACTAGCTTTCAACAAAACAATTTACTTGACTATTTTTAGTCATTTTGTTAAAAGTTGTACATAAGATGCAGCTTCGTGGTGGACCAACGCATGCCAATGCACCATGTTCTACTAAGTTGGTGAAATGTTGGTTGGGTAGGCTAGTCCAGTGGCAGTGCCCGTCTTTTAATGTGGAAAGTTCTGATTCAAAAAGATTTTTCCTTATCAAATTAATATTTTAAAATAATATCCAATTTTAATATAATATGCAGTAAATTAAAATATTTTTATCATTTATTAAAGTGTAGAAAATTATGAAGGATATTCATTAGTGAAGATTTCTTGACAAATCATTGGACCAAATTACATATACCTGGTCTCTTCAATTCAATACGTTCGCATTAGAGATTTCAGCCTAAGTTACTGCAGAAATTTATTTGCGATTTCACCATTGGCTTCTTTGGCTCTATGTTTACCGATGGCACCACCTTATATACTTCACCGTCTAATCTCTTCAATTCAATGTAGATGGGAGATTTCAGTCCAAATCACTATAAATTTTTTTTCGAGATTTCACCATCGATCCGCTTCCTTGGCTCTAGTTCACGGATGGCACCACCTTATACTTTACCCATTTAGTCTTCTCAATTTCTTTGTGATTTCACCATCGAATTCCTTGGCTTTTAGTTTATATACCAATGGCACCATCTTGTACTTCGCCCATCTAGTCTCTTCAATTCAATTCATATGTCCAATTAAATCACTGTACGTAGAAACTTCGTTGCCATTTTATCATCGGCTTCTCTAGCTAGTTCCACTTCACCGATAATATCACCTTATACTTCATCCATCTAGTCTCTTCAATTAATTCAAATCACTGCAGAAAATTCTTCGTAATTTCACCATCGGCTTTCTTGGCTTTTAGTTTACCGATGGCAACACCTTATCCTTCGCCTATCTAGTCTCTTCAGTTCAACATATATGAGACATTAATTCCAGTTCAAATCACAGCAGGAACCTCTTCGCGATTTCACCATTGGCTTCTTAATTTGGCTTTCAGTTTATTGATAACATACACCATCTTATACTTCATCCGTCTAATCTCTTCAATTCAATGCACAAGAAATTAAGATTCCAATCCAATTTCTTGTGGAAACTATTTCACGATTTCACTGTCAGCTTTTTTGGTTTCTGGTCCACTGATGGCACCATTTTGATATTTCGTTCGTTTTTTGGACCACCATCTGGCCTATATTCCACTGGGTCACCACCGAGCACAATTCTTCACCTGCTCCATCGCCATTCAAACGCGTCGATCACAAAAGTACATACGTACGTAATAAGGTTAAGTAGGGGACGAAATTATGATTGTGACGGGAGCTAGCTCTCATGGAATATGGAGTTTGTATTACTCATCATGCAGTCAAATAATACCAACACAACTCGGTTTCTCCGCTTTCTCGAGTTATTTTTAAGAAAAATTCGTCGAGATATGGGGAAAAAAAGGGGGCCAACCAAAAAATTAAAAAAAAAGAACATATGGATTCACGTTGTGTCCACGGCTTTTGTGAGCAATCATGGAATCTTAGGTCCATATATTAATCCTATCACAAAAAAAAAAAAAAAACAAGGTTCTAGCTTCAGCTTTATTATATTAATCTTAGGTCCAATCCTTTATTATCACGTATATCATTGTTATGTTTAATAAAATAATGGTTCTAGCTTCAGCTTTAAAGGTTTTCTTACCTAATTTGGCTTGATTACGAAATTCACATTTATATATAGAAAATTAAAATGAATTTAGGAACTAAATCAAAATTGATTATTTATTAAACTTGTAGTTTTCTTTTCTATATGACTCAATCTATAATGCCAAAGATTATGAGTAGAATTCAAAATTTTAATATTCATTATAAGCAAGTTTATAATATTTGTAGCATAACCTTTTCTCACAAATGATCCCTTTTTAGAAATAATAAATTTATGATATTCAAAGATAATATGGAAGCCATAATCAAAACTCTTTCTAAGTTTAAAAATATGATTTATAATTTTTATGGTACTTTTTTTTTTAGAAGAGAAAAAAAGTTAAATAATACCTTTATCCATAAATACGCTTATAAAAAAACTGTCCATGAACATAGCTTGTTTGCAATTGGTGGCCTCATAAGTTTTAAATATACTCTTATATAGAGTTAGATGATAAGTAGGGTTAGAGTCAATCTAACAACCTTCTTCTATGCTAGCCATAAGGACCATGGTGAACATGGTTACCATGTTTTCTTTAATAATTTTAGCTTAATTTTTCTCCTATTATAGTTGTCCTTTGTAATAACAACATTATCTCGTAGGATTATTTTATAATCCTTGTGTTCTTGAAGTCTTTCTTAGACTTAAAAAATTTCTTCTATACTTCTTTTAAAATTAGATACTGATTTTTCTTTTAAAATTAGATATTGGTTTTTCTATGTTATAGATATTTCTTATTTTTCTTAACTCTCAAGCATATCTATCTTCTTTTGAGTCTCATCTTCAATTAGGATATGCTGGATTTATTTATTTAAAGTTAGTGTTTTTTACTTATGTTTCAAAATATGCTTTCACAAAGGGAATTTGCTAATTATTTGAAATTTAGAAGTTGTCTTTAATTAGTTCTCCATATTCAATAAGTAATATCATGCATAGGAGACTATAGTGCATGAATTTATGTGATTAAGCATCATCCAATTTGAAGTCAGTATAATCATATAACAAGATGAAATAATTTGTGGCTTGTTCATAAACCTACCTCTATCGAAAAGTTGTTCATAGCCCTACTATAGTTGCATATTTGTAGCAAAAATTGAGAGCAACGAATTTGTCATCGCATTAAGAACATAGCAACAAATATAATCATTCTTAAAACAATTTTCTACATCTTAATGTACATTTTTTTTTTTAGATAAATTGCTTCGTAGATATGGTGTTATTAGCACATGAAAACTTTGGTAATGATAAGTTAGCAATAAATCACAATCTCTATCTTATGTAGTTGAGCCCATTAAATATTTCTAGTTCCTTCACTTGATGCATAGAGTTATTAATTAAAGAAATGGAATCCATTTGCAAAGCCTTATTTTTAGCAGCATATATAAGGATAAAGTAGGAAGGAAAAAAAAAATATGAGGAAAAAAAAAGAAAGATTTGGTTAGATAAGGCACACTAATTGATTTTTTTTTTAATGTAGTGATTCCTTAAGTTTAATATTTACAATATTTTTAGAGGCTATACTTCTTTAAGGCTAGCTATATATTGAGGACCAAATAACTGAAGCTTAAAAAGAGAAGAAGCAAATAAGAAGTTGAACATAAGGAATTTTTAATGAATTGTTTGTGAGAAATAATTGAGAGTTTTCTATTTAAGATAACTTTTACATTAAAAATTAAAAGATACAAATAATGATTGCTTTTGCAGTATCATCACAAATAAGCGACAACCTATCTAGGAGTCACTTAGTGGTCAGTAACATATATAGATTTTTTTAAAAAAAATTAAAAATCTAAAATCAGGACTCAAAAAAACTGCCGGTATCCATTGGGAGCCATCCTTGCTCCCAATATTGTTAAAAATTTGAAATACAAAATATCCATTCCAATTACCCTTTGGTTTGTTTCAAAATTGATTTTTTTTTATTGTATGCTAAAAAATATCCTAACACCTCTGTGTCATAAATTTCCCTGCCCGCATGGTTCCACTTTTTGTCAAGTTTCTGTGAACTAACACAATTATAAAAATGAGTATTCTTCATTAATTAATGTTCCAGTCAAAACAAGGAAAAAAAAAACAAAAAACAAAAAAGAGTTCTTCAATAGCAAGTTCGGCCCTCACTTTCAAGTTGACAACTCAAACACTCTTTTCTGACAATTCAAATAAAAAAAAATATTTTAGGACCTATTTAAATTTGACCAGCAGTTACCCTAATTCTCTCTCTCTCTCTCTATATATATATATAACACATTGCTCAAGAGTCTGAAACCATTAGAGAGAGAGAGAGAGACCTTAAGATAGAAGATGGCTCTGGCTGCTGAGGGCTGGGCTGGTGTGGGATCCGCCATCGCCAGCCTCATGTTCCTGTGGGCTGTGGCTCGCCAGTACTTCCCCTCACAGCTCGATACCTACGTCTCCACCTACACCTCCAAGCTGGTCGGCCTCGTCTACCCCTACATCGAGATCACCTTCGCCGAGTACGCCGGCGAGCGGCTCAAGCGCAGCGAGGCCTACGCCGCCATCGAAGCCTATCTCGGCGCCTCCTCCTCCGATCGCGCCAGGCGCCTCAAGGCCGAGACAGACCGCGACGGCGCCCAGCTCGTCCTCAGCATGGACGACCACGAGGAGATCACCGACGACTTCCACGGCGCCAGAGTCTGGTGGACGTCGAGCAAGACCACCCCCAAGACCCAGTCCTTCTCCATCTTCCCTGCCCCCGAGGACCGCCGCTTCTACCGCCTCACCTTCCACCGCCGCCACCGCAATCTCATCCACGGCTCCTACGTCCGCCGCGTCTTGGAGGAAGGCAAGGCCGTCGGCGTCAGAAAGCGACAACGCAAGCTCTTCACCAACAACCCCAATTACGACTGGTATGAGCGCATGAAGCTGGTCTGGAGCCACGTCCCCTTCGAGCACCCGGCCACCTTCGACACCCTGGCCATGGATCCTGACAAGAAGCACGAAATCATCCAAGACCTCCAGGCCTTCAGGGACAGCAAGGAGTACTATGCTAGAATCGGCAAGCCATGGAAGCGAGGCTACCTCCTCTACGGCCCACCCGGTACCGGGAAATCCACCATGATCGCCGCCATGGCTAATTTGCTCGACTACGACGTGTATGATTTGGAACTGACAGCGGTGAAGAACAACAGTGCGCTGCGGAAGCTGCTGATCGAGACGACAAGCAAGTCCATCATCGTGATCGAGGACATCGACTGCTCCCTCGACCTGTCGGGGAAGCGGAAGAGCAAGGCCTCGTCGGAGGGAGGCAGCGAGGAGGATAAGAAGAAGGCGATCACGGGGGAGGACAAGGAGGAGAACAAGGTGACGCTGGCGGGGCTTCTCAACTTCATCGACGGACTGTGGTCAGCGTGCGGCGGCGAGCGGCTGATCGTGTTCACGACGAACCACGCCGACAAGCTGGACCCAGCGCTGATAAGGAGAGGGAGGATGGACAAGCACATCGAGCTGTCGTATTGCGGCTTTGAAGGGTTCATGGTGCTGGCGAGGAACTACCTTGGTGTCAACGAGCATCGGCTATTCGAGACCATCAGAAATCTGATGGAGGAGAAGGAGATCACGCCGGCGGACGTGGCGGAGAACTTGATGCACAAGACGGTGGGAAGAGCCGCTGAGGAGAACGTTGAGGCTTGTCTCGAGAGCTTGGTCCATGCTCTGAAAGAGTGCAGGTCCAAGAACGAAGAGAAGACGGAGGCAGCAACGGAGACCCAGGAAACCAAAGAACGAGAGGATTAATTAAGTAAAATTCGAGGTTAACAATGGTACCCTTTGAGTTGGCTGGCGTTCGTTTGCTGCATACGAAGTCTTGGTCAATGCAGATAATGTTTTTTTTTTTTTTGTTAAAGCGTACGTGTGGCCACCTATGGCCTTTCCCTTTCTTAATATAAGTAAAATAAAATCACAGTGAATGCTTTGTGGGACCATTGGTGCATAATAATATAATAATATTATTAATAATACAAAATAATAATAATAATATAATAATAATAATAATAATAATAATAATGAGAACGACAAAATTTGTTACCTCAAAACTGCACTAATTGCAAGGCGAGCTCTACTTTTAGGGCCGCCATCCCACGTCACACACCATTTCAGCGCCCTCGTCGCTCTTTCCCTTCGCCCGTATATGTGGAGAATAATCCACTCCACATAATCCCGTTCCTTCTTCTCCCCTCTACTTCCTCTTCTTGTTTTGTTTTGGTTTTGGTCTCTTTGTGGGCAGAACCACCACCATGTCCAGGTACAGAGGAGGCCAGGCCGGAGACAACCACCCGCGCGGCGGCGAGCGCTGCGGCGGGAAAAGCGGTGGCCGATGGCAGGAGCCAAGGCTATCGGACGTCCCTTCCTCGTCGTCGTCGCTGCCAGTTCTCACAGCGGAAAATTTGACTCATTCTATGTCATTTGACTACTGGGAAACGGTTTTCTGATTTTAATTAGCTTTTGGACCATTCTAATTGTTCTCATGCTCTCTCACCTTTGGTGCACCAATAATTCCAGCTAAGGAAGGCCCGTAGAGGGTTGAAGGTTGAGGTTACACACGGGCAAAATTCACGCGCGCCAGCAGTTTAGGATTACAGGGATAACCTCCTCAGAATTGAAAGATCTCAAAGTACTTTTTTATTTTCCAATCTACTATACCCTGGTTTTAAACACTTAGTAGCTGATATATGTGATATTATTAAGAATAATTGCTGCTGACATGCAAAATAATCAATTATGTTATATTATGCTTGTTCAGGCTTTATCTTGCTGACCAGGGATCTGAGAAGCCTGTCCTCAATTATATTACACCGAGGCTTGTTTCATGGCCATGTCTTCAAGCTGGCAGTGCTGATTAGAAGCAATAAACTTACATGCTGATTATTTAAGTGCTGTGTATTTAAGTTCGGTCATTTTTATTCAAACGCCAGATTTCAAAAAAAGTTGAATGAGAGGCAAGTAATTAACTGAGATATTAAGAGCCAACATGTCAAATTAAAGCTCCCTCAAAGGAGGAAAAATTCTAAAGGTGAAACGTTTTTGTTTGCTAATAAAATCTGTAAATTAGCCATTTCAGAATTTTGGTGATCAGATTTCTTGTTAAGAATAACTGATGTCCTTGTCTTGCTATTAATTGCAGATGGTTGCAACACAACAACTACTGCAACGAGGGGTGTGCAAGTGTTTGGGATCAGTATTGCCCTAGGTTTCACCCCAGTTGAGCCCGGCCGTTTTCTGCAACTCCAGTGGTAAGTAAATTTGCTTCAAAAGCTGCAACTATATTTTGTTTAAACTTACTGTCCCCCATATCTAAATTCCTTTCTCGGAATTGCAGCTCATGTATCTAACAGGATTAAAAATCCTTAATTCTAGTTCTGTTGACGGAGAATCCCATTGCTATTCATCAAGGTCTAAACCTAACAGGATTAGAAATCCTTAATTTTAGTTCTTGTTCAACGGGGAATCCCATTGCTATTCATCAAGGTCTAAACCCTAACAAGTGGTATCAGAGCCTGGTTCAAGGAGTAATCTGGAGGCCTTCAAGGAGTTGAAATAATTTCAACAGAATCTCGTCAAGGTACTTCTCTATTTTATAAAATTTATTTTTGTGCTATTTTTGAAATTGGCCATGGGAGTAGCATAAAAATAGAGGTTGAGAAGTTTGATGGGAAGGGAAGTTTCTCCATGTGGAAAGTCCGGGTAGAGGACCTCCTTGTGCAGCAGGGTTTAGATTTGGCTTTGGAGGAAAGGCCAGATGGGATGACAGACAAGCAGTGGATTTCATTGGAGAAGAAGACATGTTCAATGATCAGGGGCTGTCTGGCGGATTCAGTCCTCTATTCAGTGCTGGAGGAGAAGACCCCGAAGGGACTCTGGACGAAGTTGCACACCCTCTATATGGGGAAGAATATGTGCAACAAGTTGATGTTGAAGAAGCGCCTCTACAGCCTTCGGATGTCAGAAGGTGGAGATGTGCTGGGTCACATCCAGATATTCGACCAGATGAGCAATGAACTTCTGAATGTCGGGGTCAAGATGGAGGAAGAAGATAAAGCACTTCTGCTTTTATGTTCAATGCCCACGTCTTATGACTCATTGGTCACAACACTGCTCTATGGGAAGGAGACATTAATTTATGAAGATATTGTCTCGGTGCTTCGGACGAATGAGCAGAGGGAGAAGATGACCAAGGAAGCTGTTCCCCAGGAGGGTCTATCAGTTGGGGAAAGGACAGGCAGAGGTAGGGGCAGGGACAGAAGTAAGTCTGGAGGACGATCAAAGTCCAGGAAAGGCAAGAGAGAGCTGAAGTGCTATAAGTGTGGAGAGGTAGGACATTTTAAGAAGAATTGTCCTAAGTGGAAAAATCAGAAGGGAGAAAAAGGAGGATCTGAGTCTGTGAGTACAGTTGCAGATCAGGAGGTGGAGGATGATCTCTTGGTTGTATCAGATGATCACAGGCACAGCACAGAGATGTGGACCTTGGATTCAGCCTGTTCTCATCATTACACTCCCAACCGGTCGTGGTTCAGTACTTACACAGAGGTTGAGGAGGGGAATGTGACTCTTGGAGATAATCACCCTTGCAAGGTGGCAGGTATTGGCACAGTGAGGGTGAGGATGTTTGATGGTATGGTGCGCACTCTTACCAGTGTGAAGCATGTTCCAGAACTCAAGAAGAATCTGGTATCACTGGGGTACTTGGAGCGGACTGGATACAGCTTCAGCAGTCGTGCCAGGAGTGGAGTTCTGAACATCTCCAATGGAGCCATGGTGGTGATGAGAGGGAGGAGGCTGGAAAATAATCTATACAAGATGGAGGGCTCTGTGATGACTGTGAAATCTGAGGTGGCAGCTGTGGAGCAAGATCCCCGGGATGTGTACAGGATGTGGCATTACCGCCTGGGCCACATGGGAGACAAGGGGATGAAAGAACTGAGCAAGAGAGGTCTGCTTCCAGACTTGAGTAGCGGAGATATGGAGATCTGTGAGCCTTGTCAGATGGGAAAGCAGAGGAGAGTACAGTTCTCAGTCAGCACAGCTAGGAGTGCTGAACCCCTGGAGTTAGTACACACAGATGTCTGGGGACCAGCCCCAGTTTCTGCAAGGAATGGGGCCAGATACTTTATGACCCTGATAGATGATTTCTCAAGGAAGCTGTGGATCTACTTTATGAAGGAGAAATCAGAGGTCTTCACCAAGTTCAAAATCTGGAAGGCTGAGGTGGAGAAGGAGCAGGGTAAAAGTGTGAAGTGTCTGAGGTCTGATAATGGCGGGGAATACACCAGCAGGGAGTTCCAGATTTTTTGTGAGGAGTGGGGCATCAGAAGGCACTTCTCGGTGATGGGAACTCCTCAACAGAATGGGGTGGCTGAGAGGATGAACAGAACACTATTGGAAAAGGCAAGATGCTTAAGGCTGCAGGCAGGGCTTCCAAAGATGTTCTGGGTTGACGCAGTAGATGCAGCTAGCTACTTGGTCAATCGGTCACCGCACACCAGGTTAGATGGAGACATTCCAGAGGAGATATGGTCTGGAAGGAAGACAAGCCTAAACCATCTAAGGGTGTTTGGATGCACAGCATATGTGCATGTTGGAGCTGGGGAGCGGAGTAAGTTGGATGCCAGGTCTAAGAAGATGGTGTTCCTAGGCTACCCGCGAGGAGTCAAGGGGTATCGGCTATGGGACCCCTTGGAGAAGAAGGTTGTCATCAGCAGAGATGTAACCTTTGATGAGAGCTCAATCCTCCAGAACAGAAGTGGCATGGATGCACAGCAGGGACTACAGGAGGTAGAACACGGTAACACTAGTCAGACAACCTCCTATACAGTTGTGCCATTTGCTAGTGGACCAGGAGGATTTGAGATTCAGGTGGAGAGGACTGACAGAGGGGGTAGAAGCCAGGGAGTTCAGCAGGATGCAGCTGGACAGGGACTGATACTGGGATCGCACAGCAAAGGCCCAGGAGGAACGTGCGACCACCAGTTCGATACGGCTTTGAGGATTCGTTGTCATATGCCCTGGTGACAGCGAATGGAGACCCTTTCACCTATGAGGAGGCTATGGAAAGTCAGGATAGAGATAGGTGGATCCATGCTATGGCAGAGGAAATGCAGTCTCTTCACAGCAATAATACGTGGCAGGTGGTCCAGCTGCCACAAGGAAAGAAACCCATTGGTTGTAAATGGGTTTATCAGCGCAAGGAAGGAGCTTCAGAACAAGAGGGTATCAGGTATAAGGCAAGACTAGTGGCCAAAGGATACTCTCAGAAAGAAGGCATCGATTATGGTGAGATATTTTCTCCAGTTGTCAGGCACACTTCCATCAGACTATTATTGAGTATTGTAGCAGCTCAGGACTTGGAGCTGGAGCAGATGGATGTGAAGACAGCATTCCTCCATGGTCATTTGGAGGAGAGCATCTACATGGAGCAGCCACCAGGGTTTAGAGAACCAAGATCAGATGGGAAAGTCTGTTTGCTGAAGAAATCTCTGTATGGGCTGAAGCAGTCGCCGAGGCAGTGGTACAAGAGATTTGACACTTATGTTAGGAGCATTGGACTTTCCAGGTGTGAGTATGATTCTTGTGTGTATGTTAAATCTCTGGATGATGGGTCTAGGATGTACTTACTCTTGTATGTAGATGACATGCTGATAGCATGCAAGAGTGAGAAGGCTGTACAGGAACTGAAGATAGCTTTGTCTCGGGAGTTTGAGATGAAGATCTGGGGCCAGCCAGGAAGATCCTAGGGATGGAAATCATCAGAGATAGATCCAAAGGTGTGCTGCATCTGAGTCAGGGTGGCTACATTAAAAAGATTCTGGAGCGATATGGGATGAAGGATGCCAAACCGACAGCACTACCTTTGGCAGCACATTTTTCCTTATCGAAGACCATGTCACCACAGACTGAGGTGGAGGCTCAGGAGATGGAGAAGGTACCATATGCTTCTGGTGTTGGGAGCCTTATGTATGCCATGGTATGTTGTAGGCCAGACATAGCCCATGCAGTGAGCCAGGTGAGCAGGTTCATGGCGCACCCTGGTAGGGAGCACTGGCGAGCACTGAAGGGAATCTTCAGGTACTTGGTAGGTACAGTTGGGGTTGGTATTTGCTATGGACAGCAAGAAGGTGCTGAGAGATCCAACTTATCCAAGGAGGCTCGTGGGCAGTTATATGGGTATGTGGATGCAGACTTTGGTGGAGATGTGGACACTAGGAGATCCACAACAGGCTTTGTGTTCAGCCTGTTTGGTGGTCCAGTATCGTGGAGATCATGTCTGCAGCCCATCACAGCCTTATCTACCACGGAGGCAGAATACATAGGTATCACAGAGGCAGCAAAGGAAGCTCTTTGGCTGAAGGGCTTGATGCTGGAG
Source organism: Calamus simplicifolius (assembly GCA_900491605.1). Taxonomy (NCBI): domain Eukaryota; kingdom Viridiplantae; phylum Streptophyta; class Magnoliopsida; order Arecales; family Arecaceae; genus Calamus; species Calamus simplicifolius. The sequence continues at coordinate 62,204 of UESW01002948.1, read as the reverse complement.
ATGGGACTTGATCAGAAGGTTGTCCAGGTGCATAGTGACAGCCAGAGTGCTCTGATGCTTGCGCAGAATGCAGTCTATCATGCCAGGACGAAGCACATTGACCTCAGATACCACAGGATCAGAGAGCTGGTGGAAGATGGTGAGGTGGAGCTGGTGAAGGTATACACCAAAGAAAATCCAGCAGATGCACTGACTAAGGTTCTTCCACGGGACAGTTTTCAAAAGTGTATTTCGTTGTTAAAGCTGATGGACACAGTGGACGTGCTGAGGCCTTGAAAGCACCAAGGTGGAGATTGTTGGGCCTGGTGTGGTGCTATCAAGGCCCAGGTGGGCTAACTTGTATTGGGCTGGGTTTGAGTCCAAGGGTTGAGATTAAATCAAGTCACGGGTGTACACGGGCTTGGGGATTAGTTTAATCTCATTGGTTTAGTCCATGGGAGTTTTTTGTTGAGTCTGGGCCTGGCCCACTTCGTGGATGTATTTAAACTCTAGTCTCTAGGGTTTGGATGGAATAGAGAACAGATTCTTTTCTCCCAAAATTCCCTTCTCTCATCATAGGGCGGCAGCCCTTTCTTTCTCCTCCCCATCTTCCTCCTTTTTCAAGAAGTAAACCTAACAGGATTAGAAATCCTTAATTCTAGTTCTTGTTGAACGGGGAATCCCATTGCTATTCATCAAGGTCTAAACCTAACAGGATTAGAAATCCTTAATTCTAGTTCTTGTTCAACGGGGAATCCCATTGCTATTCATCAAGGTATAAACCCTAACAATATCATGCTCTGGCAAGGAGAAAACTGTTATGCCAGCAGCAATGAGCCAGTGGAACATTCTTAATAATTAAGGTGATAGAGATTACCTCCTTATTATTTAACCTCGGATATTCTCTTCTTTATTTATCTTAATGAAAATGTCTTCTTGCATACATCTCTTATAATTAATAAGTTATGGGGAAGTCTCTCCGACTTCTCCATTTTCTGTCTAAAAAAAAGACTTCTGTTTGCTCTTTAAAGGAAACCAGGTTTTTGGTAACATGCTGCAGTACGTGTTTGTTAAACGTGTTTTGCTGCATGAGAACTCTATTTGCTTTACGTTCTACGCGCAAGTTTGTGATCTGGATTTAGGTATGTGTTTGCAAATTATATAAAATTTCATGCATAATTTATCAGCAAATTGCTTGTTCATGCTGGAACTTCAGCCCAGCTCAGTAGCGATTTATATATGAGCAATTATATTTATCTCTCTTAAAAACAGAGCCTTGTTATACAAATTCAATGGAGCGAGGTAGCCTATCCTACTTTGGCATGCATAGAAAATGGCTACTGCAGCGCAAGGATCGACTACTGGACATGCACGTAAAAGCTTTTATGGCCTCTTTCAGTCGAGCGGAATAAATGGGAGAAATCAGGAAGAAAAAAAGGAATTTGGAAGGTAGAGAATCGGATTCTTGGTGACCACAGAGACCACCATGGCATCATCGTACGCCAGTACACCTTCTGCAGAAGAGTCAAATGAAACTGACGTTGGAGACGATGATAATCAGTGGTTGGACATGAAATAGGCCTGCGGTGAATGATTTTTTGCGGTGGCGTGGTGGATCTAGGGCACGACAAAACCCAGATAACAGAAGCTAAATTACATGAAGAAAAAACATATGAATCTTTTTCAGTATGTTCTCCTAAACAACAGCGACATCAAGACAGTGACTTAATTTATTCTTGTTAAAATTTGTTCTCTCTGAAAAAAAAAAAAAAAAAACACATGGGTACTCATACAAGATTAAGAAGCTTAAATAATACGTTCTTGGTTAGCTTTTTTTTTTTTTATATGATGCCCTATGTTGTTACAAATTATATCAAAGTTGATTGGATCCACATGGCCTCTGTGGATTAAGGATACCATAGATCGGTTTGTAATGTTTATGAATTAAATTAAATTTAGCTTTAATTTTAGATTTGAACCTTTAGCTTAGTGAAAATTATAGGAAATGAAGGACGATGTGTTAGCACGTACTAGAGTGTGTTTAATACCATAGCGACATACATATATAAAATCAAGGAGTACAAATGCTTTCTTGACTTATCTTTTTGGTGAGGTTATAGATTATTATATTAATCCTTCATTCTCTTTCCTTCATGCATTCAATTATGTCACTGGAGAATTACCTCTAGCATGGGGAGTAAAAATTGCATTCAACATCAAATAAATCTAGCAATTAGAAAAGCCAAAATTTCCCATAAGCTCTATTGGAGTTTCATTCCATTCTATCATATGCTCTAGCTCTATCAAGCTTTAATCCACATTGTTTCTATGGACTTTATGGTCGAGCTTTTAATCAATTCTTGGTTAAGCTGAATATTTTCAATAGTATATGGCCATTCATGAAAGTATCTTGTTCCTTCGAAATAATTTTGGGTGGAAAAAAAACTAGCAAGACAATTGCCTTTTTGATGATCATATTAGAGAAATTGCATAAGATTATATACATAAATTCTATCATTGGGATTGGCTGATCAACTTTAGATATAAGATAAATTAAAGTATATGTAACCGTTAATGGACCAACTAACAATGGTAAAAAAGACAGCTTTGGATAAATCGGGCGTGGCTTATATTCAGAAGCAAAGAATAAAGGGACCCAGAGAAAGCTTCAATTTAGGAGCACCATTCCTTAACACACAAAATAAATCTTCTTTAATTTTTCTTTGATTTACCAGCAAAAGTTAGTGGAGGAAAGGATACTTCTTGATTTACCCAAAATCAATTAGAAATGGGCAGCTATGCAAAACATGAAGAAGAAAACTTAATTTATATGTTCAAAAGCCTGATTTATGCAGAATCTTTGATTTTTCAATAATTTTTCTATATCTTTAAATTTTAAAAGAATTATAGAGCAAGTTTCACTTTCTATTACCTTTTTAAGTCTTTTGCTGCATGATATTTTTATTCAAAATGCTTTTATATATATAGAGAGAGAGAGGAGGTAGATTTAGCTATATTCGAATATAAGCTAGTTTGGATCTAGTCAGCTTCTTCAACCTTGAATATATATAGTTCACAAATTCAAAGATGAAAAAATATAAAAAGTAAGTGGCTCCATGATTCATATGGAACTAAGGGTGACAAAGATGACTAGATTCTAAACTTAGTTATATTCAAATATAACTAAGCCTATATCTCTCTCTTTGTGTATATATGGTTGGAAGAAATAATTGATATTTGAGTATTTCTATCCAAATCCAGTGACATCTTCGAATAATAACAAAAAACTTATATCAATGATAGAATCAAGAAATGGAAAAACTTGTAAGGCCAATAGAAAAGATTAAAAAATAAAGAAAGAGAGAACCGAAGAGGACTAGAACTTGGATCCATCCTAGTGTGCGATCCTTTTATGTTTAAGTTATAAGGAGCATTTGGTAGCATTTTATAAGATGCTTCGATGTCCTAAGATTTCCAAAAGATATATGATTATCTAAAGTGAGTCAAACATGAAAGATCTAAAACTCTACTTAAATTCTTTTACCTAGGACTCCTTATAGTTCATTCCTTCTATAGTTGAGCACACATTGACACATTTAGTGTTACGCTCTGTTTAGCCAAAGTGAACTCAATTGCCATATACATCTTTTTGTTCGAGGTTGATAAAAATGCGACTTATCTCATTGACTATTGTCAAGATCAAACGACACCTTTTCAAGGAAATGATCCATAAATTAACATGCAAGCAATATTTTGTTTCTGGCCTTTAATTTTGCTTCAATATTTTTCATCTTGGAAACATATTACTATGATAACCATCTTTTTTTCCTCCTTCATCCACCTATGCACGCGCGCATGTTGCAACGTAACAAATGCTACAGAAATCATGTGAAAACCGCTGGAGCATTCCCTCACCTATTTTCCTTCTTTTGTTACATGAAGAGTGAAAACTTCAAGTTATAGTTGATCAGCCTGTCAATCCTGGTGCCCCAATGCTTGCCAAATGAATTGGAGATGCTGCGGGACAGCTAGAAAACAAGGTAAACATACTTAGTTCTTCCAAACAATGCTTGGATCTTTCCCATGATACCCTGTTTCTTTTCCATGACCTGCTGTTTAAGACTTGTGGAGCTGGCCTGATTCCAAACCAAATATCAAACCCGTGCTAAATGTTGGGTTAGCTTTAGATTTTATAAATTCTGAACCTACCCGCCTAGATCTGATCCATATAGAGTTTGAGCTTTTAAAATAGCTCAAATAGCAATAAGTTTGTATGAATTGGATGTCGATTCCATCTCTTAAGGCTTTATACTTTGGCCTATGGTATAAATTTGCTGTGGCCTGCAAATAAACCAGCTTCCCTTCTTTACAAACATGACATTATGTTTTATTAGAGAGCCCATGTCTTCTACTTGAATTCAGGTAAAGGTCCATGATAAGCTAAACCTAAGACCACACAATTCGCTTGCAACCTTCGTCATACTCACACCCATCTCTATGTAGAATCATCTCCTACCAGTAGTATATCAATCAAGGTGCATTATAATCCATGCCAAAATAGCCACACAATGATTTTAACCAAGCCACACCAGCAATAACTTTCATGAAAATATTTTTCATGACCCCAACCTGATACCAAAGGGCCCACCGGGTTAGTATTTTTCATGGATCCAACCCAACCCAATCCATCTCGATTGTTTATTGGGTTGGGTTTGGGTCTAATATCAGGACTCAAACATGGAATTGGATTGGGTTGAGGTCAGGTAGAACCTGGTCTAACCAACTTATTTGCAAGTCTATGCATGACCAACCTAGCTTCTACCTTAATGGCCTTTTGTGCTCTTTCATTAGAGATAAACCTAATCTAGGAGTGCGGCCTTAAACATAGGACCAGATCTTAGACCCTTATCATTAGATATAGACTGACTTAAGTCTCAATTTTAATTGATCAATTTTATGATTTAATTTAAAATTGGTGCTATGATGCGGGTAGATGGTAAATAGAATCAGTCTTGATCAATGGTTTAGGACCTATATACTTCAAAGTGAAGTAAAAATCCTTATATATTTTTTAGTTAATAACATTTTTATGAGCAATTTGAAAACTCAATGCCTCATATTTGATATTACAAGACGTACATGCCTTATATATCGACATTATGAAGTTATTGAATGTTTTGAGTTTATATACATAATCATTATGTTGTTATATAGGATCAATGAATTTGAATGATTTATTGAGTTACATACATGATTTGGCATGCTGTAGCATCACATAGTTCATGTTTTGAAAGAAAACATTAGATTTTAATGCATAACTAACATGACGTGGCATAAAATGACTAATCAAAGTATAGTACTATGAACTACTTATCATAGGTTAAAGCATGGTATTATGGATTACTCTCGACAAGCCAAGGTGTAGCACAATAAATTGCCTTACTATAGGCAAAAGTATAATTGTAATTAGTCCAAAGTCCCATTGCATTGATTTGATAGCGACACATGTCTGACAAACATGCTAGTAAGTGTCTATTTTATTTGGCTTTACATATGGTAAATGTATAATCTAAAAAATGCAGTGTGTAGATTTTATTTTATAATGCAATTGGTTATTTTGATACATTATTTCTAATCATATTAATTGTGCATTTTTGAGATTCTTATTAATCCTCTTTAGCTCACATAATTCTTGAAATTTTTATTGTTTATAGAGCTTACAAATAATAGGTCTATCATGGGATTAGGTAGCATAGAGGTGCTAGAATAACCTAACCTTGATAGTACTGAAAATAAATAAATTGCTTAAGAAAAAGTTGCCGTTGATATTTTAGTTTAAAAATATTCTGTTCAGTATTTATTTTAAAAATTGTAGAATGTTATTATTTCTTTATTATTATGACTTAAATGTTTCATAGGCTCTGTATAATTCTTGGGGGTTTACTATAAGGAAACCTGTGTCATAAATTTACTTATATATTAGGCTTAGGATATGATAGCTACCGCGTAGAATTACTATTAAGAGTCCATGCAAACTGATTACATGACATAGAAAACTTCATGGCAAATTCATTTTCTTTAAAATCTTGAGCAATAATAGCTAAGAACTAAAACAATTGAAGGACAATGATCTGAAAATTAAAGAGAAAAGGCTTTTTTGAACAAAATGGTGGAAATGCACCGTGACATCTCTTGATGGATGAAGTAGAGACCAAAGCCAAGTTATGAAGAAAGCAGAAAAAAAAAAAAAAAAAAGGGAAGTAATGAGAAGGGGGAAGAGGATAAGGCTCAAACCAAGTAGCCACAGAATACAAAATAGGCCCAACAAACAAAAACCAATCTATGGTAACAAAAACTTAATCAAACCGTATGTTAAACTAGACTAACTCCTATAGTACCCATATCTCCCTAACTAGGAAACTAGACACCATGGTCCAATATTTTGCCTCTCCTTTGCCTAAACTATAGATCAATCCCATTCCCTAAGCCACATGACTCCACCACCCTAGTGCTCCTCTATGCACCTCTCTTATGGCCTCCTCCATATCCACTATTGGTGCTTATTAGATATTTTCAATTGGTTAGCATCCAGTATGTAGGCATATATTCTGGTTGTATTCTTAATTGATTTTTCAAAGTTTGAAGGTAATGGCTTTTTCTCTATTATAATGAATTTGGCATATACATCTTCATGTATTTTTTTCCCAAAACCAACTTATATTGGTTCATTTGTAATTTGATTTTTCAACCAAAGAACAGCCTAGTATTCTTAATATAATGATGTATCAATATCTCACTTTTTCATTTATATTCCTTTGTATCAATATCTCACTTTTTCATTTATATTCCTTTGTAAGCTATTTAATTACGATCGGTGAGTCCTTTATCTCTTCAACCATGCATTAGGGCCACTACTTTGATGGCCAATTTAGCTTTCAATTTTTTTTTTTAATAAAAGATAATCAACACTTTCTCAGGACCTTTTTATCGCATTAAGGCACCTCAAGATAAGTAAATGATAGGTTTTTTTTTTTTTTTTTTTGAAGCCTATAGCATTGTGGCTATGCTATTTTTGGTATCCTTCCTCATATCCAAGTATAGCACTAAATTTTAGTGGAGGTTGATTAATAATCTCGTAGTAGTTTTGAATCCAAACAATAACACTTTCATTGTTGCTACACTTCTTTTAAGTCTTGATGATACATCCAACACTAAAATGAAGGCCAGTGATAAAGGATATACAACTTGCCAAAGCACCTGGTTACATGCGATTCATTTTCCTTGGATTAAATTGACCACTATACCATTGGACTCATTTACCTTGGATAAGCATCCCTATCTTGTCGCATCTAAAATTTTAAATACTTTTTAATTTGAATAATTTTAAATTTGGACGCCACGGTGTTGATTATAAATGATAAGAGCAATAACATGCAAGGCTCCAAATGCGACTGCTTTTTCCTCACGCCATCGGTTCGGTATCCCGCGTGTTTCCATCCCCTTCATAATTTCATTATCGAAACGCATCTCGTTCCTACTGGGAAACGAGAAGGGAAGCACGGCATCCTAGTTTGGCTCCATCTAGTGAAAACTTGGAAAGCCCCGCTTGGTCGCCCTCTTCTCTTTTAGGTTTAATTCTTCTCTCTGTTGGCTTGCTCTCTGCGATGATGCCGCGTTACACCGACGGAAAAGTCTGGTATGACTGCACGCAATTCGAACCGTGACTGCCGACGGGAGCGTCGCCACCGTGGACATCCACCCTACCATGAAGGTGACGGTGTTTGAGACGGAGAACTGCTACGACCCACCCAAGAACGGACACCATGGAGCACTTCTTTGATATGTTCAAAGAAGATGATACGCTGATTGTTAAAAAGCCCCAAGAGCCTTCTTCAAAGGCTTTCAGAGAATTTTCTTTGGTCTTTCTTGTTGATTTGAGCGTTGAAAGATTTCTATAAAGGAAACTCCGAAGCCTCTAATGCTTTTTTTTTTTTTTTTCGAGTACAAGTCATCAAGTAGCAGTGTGAGTGATGATTATACGAAATAAATCTTTACTGTTGGTGCAAAGATTAGAAAAGAAGTACCAATGAGATAGTTTTGAGAGCAAATTTTAAGTTACTGTCTTGATATCATTGTTTCTGGGGAGATCATACTGAAACTTATGCTCAGATTTTGGATTCAAGTAATTTAGCTTCAGCTGCTGAAACTTATGCTCGTATTTTGGATTCAAGTAATTCAACTTCAGCTGCTGAAACTTCAGCTTCAGCTGCTTTGGAACTTTTCAGTCACCTTATATTATTTGAGGGTAATGGTGGTGGAGCCACCTCTCGTCTCGTTACAATAATGAAATGAGAACAAGACAAGCATACAGATCAACAGATTCAAAGGAAGAAAAAGAAAATAAAGGGGGAATCAAAAACCTAATTTCAAAAAGATCCAACCCATCCGGTTAGAGCCTTCTAAATTCCTAGCATCAATGCCCAAGGAATTCCAGAAATCCCACTAATCCACAGTCAAAGAACAAATTAAGATATTTTTTTACAACACAGAACGTAACTTGGCTCAAAGTACACGCTTAACTGCAACCAAAAAAACCACATAACAACCTCAATCTGCAGCACCGAGAAACAGAACCGACCATTGATTCTTGCACAAACATTGATCCAGAATCCATGCAATACCTTCCTTCTTTCTCTTCTCAACGCCACTTCATTTTCAGAGAACAATCGTGGAGGTAGGCTCCTCCAGCATGCTCCTTTCGGCACGGACTCCTGACAACAGACTGCTAAACATACTTCGTTGATTCTACCCGAGATTTGGATTTGTGCTTGTTAGAAAACTAACAATGAGGTCCTAAGCCCTAAAATTTTTCCCAAACTAATGGATTACTACATCTTCATGGACGACTCGGGCTCATTCCGTATGACATATATGCTCTTTAATTAATTCCGGTAAAAAGGAATGAAGTCCATCCGCAAACATTTTGAGAACCCGGCAGAATTCAACACTCTTATCCTTCAGGGATATCTAATCAAGAGCCATCTCCGACTTTCCCTACATTGAGATGAAAACAAAGAAGCTAAACAAAGCTAGCACACCACTCCATCATAAGCTTGGATTCTTGTAAACAAAGAACATGCTTCATCCTTGTGATACAATATCCGATCGACAACCACTCTCTTACCCACTTCTCCTAAGACCTCTTTCTTTAGACTTGGAAATAACAACATGAAGCAGAAAAAACAATCACGGAGGTTGACTTGAAGAAACCAAGCAGAAATAATAATTATAGAAAAGCTAAAGCGTCCTCACTTCCACTTCCAATACCAAAAAGTCTTCTCTGATGCATAAAAGTGCTACAAGAGACATAGGGGTAAACACCACAGGCCTAACAAACAGAACTCACAGCAACACAGAAAAAAAAAAAAAACAATACAGCGACTAAGATCTCTCTGTTGCTTCAAGAAAACAAACAGAGCACTCACAACAACACCACGGGGCCTAACAAACGGAATAAGGGTAAAGTAAACAAACTAGAAGAGTAGCGCGTACGACATGCTTCAAAGGAAACGAATGATCTTCTTAACATGATGTCCTGAGACCGACATCTTCACAACAATCAGCGTATCATCTTCTTTGAAGATATCAAAGAAGTGCTCGATGGTGTCCGTTCTTGGGTCGTAGCAGTTCTCCGTCTCAAACACCGTCACCTTCACGGTAGGGTGGATGTCCACGGTGGCGACGCGGTAAAAAGCAACCCCTCGCGTGCAGTCATACCAGGCTTTTCCGTCGGTGTAACGCACTAACGCGGCATTGTTGCAGAGCGTGAAGGCGACGGCGTTTGAGACCGAGAGCTACTAAGAACGGAGACCATGGAGCATTTCTTTGATATCTTCAAGGAAGATACGGTGATTGTGGTGAAGATGTCGGTCTCAGGGACGGCTCATCAAGAAGACGGGTTGCAGTGCAAGAAACTCTCGTTTTTGTTCTCTATATTTTCTGAGCAAGGAGACGTATTTTTGAGTCTAACGAGCGAGCGTTCAGCGAGGCGAGCGTTTCGCGAACGCTCGCGAGCGTTCGACCGCTCGTTAGAGCGCGAGCGTTCCGTGAATTCCGTGAGCGTTCACGGAACGCAAGGTCAACAGCCAAAATAATTTAATAAAAAATAAATGAAAGGCCTTCAACCTTTGAGTTTTTATGGCCAACTTATTATGATATCTATTTTTATCGCTATATTTTTTTTATAATAATAAAATTAAAATTAAAGTCCCCGTAAGCGAAAATACGTTTTCTCGTTAAAAATTCATTTATAAGGAAGAAATAAATTTTTATTGTTATAATTTAAGATTTTAATAAAAAAATATTTTTTATACAAAAATTATTTTTCATCATAATAATTAGATTTATTATGGTAAATATAATTTACCATTTAGATTTATTTTTATTTTTATTTTTTTTTTGCACTGTTACAATGAAATATAAATGTTCCTATAATAGAGGTTTAGATTTTATTTTTTTAATTTTTTTTACACTATTACGAAGAAATATAAATGTCGCCGTAATAGATTTAGATTTTATTTTTATTTTTATCTTTTTTGCACTGTTACGAAGAAAAATAATTTTTATCATAATAAGTTTAGATTTTATTTTTATTTTTTTAATAATTTTATGATAAAAATTATTAATTAAATTTATTACGATAAAATATAATTTTTACCATAGATTTAGATTTTATTTTTTTTTTCATAATTATTGCTACGGAAATCCATTCTTCGACTCGGATGTGCTTCTGCTCCTGATCCGAACGTCGGTCTCGTCACCTCGGGGTGGAACCTGCAAGACAGTCCACGTGCAGAGGGTACTGTGGGGGTTGCCCTCTGCGGAGGACCCTCCGATGCCCAAATCAGTGAAGATTCACAACAAGCAGATGTGAAGAGAAGACTCTCACAGAAGAGCTTCCCTATATGAGATTAGAGGGCAGCAGTATTTATAGGGGATCACCTGATTTTTTGGTGTGTCGCGAGGGAAGGTCTGAAAGTTGTTAGGATTCAGAACGGATTCGAATCAAGTTTGTTATGAGGTCAGTATGGTCCATATTTTGTCAGTTAGAGGATCGACGGTCGGAAGAACTGGTTGATGCCTTGATATTCAGCGATTACGTAGGTTCTAGGCCACTCTTATGGGTCCTAGGCCACTTCTGGGTATGATTCCCCGCTTGAAATCTTATTCAGTTATAGTGAATTCGAATTCTCCCGCATCGGATTCTGCAGAGGTATTTGAATGCCTCGGTCCGACCGAGGCAAAAGAGGTTACTCGAGTTACCGAGGTATAGACGGCTTAGGTCGCCGAGGTGTAAGGATGGCTACGAAGCCGAGGCCGGGGCCGAAGAAGAAAGCTCCGGGGCCAAGGAGGAAAGCTCGAGGCCGAGGGCGGGGCCGAGGCGGAAGCTCGAGGGCAGGGCCGAGGGGGAAGCTCGAGGCTGGGGCCGAGGAGGGAGCTCGAGGCCGGGGCCGAGGCGGAAAGCTCAAGGCCAGGACGAGATGTCTGTGGCCGAGCGGGATGATGCCGGGGCAAGGCCGACTTGAAAGATGCCTGGGCGAGGCTGACTTGCATGATATCGGGGCGAGGCCGACTTGGAAGATGCCAGGGCGAGGCCGACTTGCATGATGCCGGGGCGAGGCCGACACCGAGTGACACTGAGGGAACAGGCCTGAGGCCAAACAGAAGCTGGCTCCATCGGAGGAGAGAGAAAAGGTGGCGGATGGGGGAAGGCCGAGTTGCCAAGTCCAGATGCTGTCATCGTGGCCCATGGGATGGCTCGGAATACCGAGGTATAAATGGCTCGGGTTACCGAGGTATGAGTGGCTCAGGTTACCAAGGTATGAGAATGGCACGGGCTACCGAAGTATAGATGGCTCGGGTTACCGAAGTATAGATGGCTCGGGTTGCCGAGGTATAAGGATGGTTGGGGTTGTCGGGATGACCTGACGCCGCTGAGGGCGATGAGCTTCGCTGCTTAGTGGGTCAGCTAGCCGATATGACGTTAGAATTGGACTAGACCCAATTATCGATGTGTGCGGTCATCGATGCAATGACAATTTTACCCCTCATCACATGCCCCCACTCCCTAGTCCGAAGTGTAAGTTCGGATATAGGGAGTAGAGTTTCGGAACAATCTTATTTGGGAGATTTGAAAAGGCGGGCAATGATGGTCTCGTAAATGATGGGCCGCTGTTTCATCATCATTTTTCGCCGTAGCTCGAGGAGGAAACGCCTCGTTTCCAGCAATCTACGATAGAGGGAGTTCCACGTGGTGGGGCTCCTTTATTTCTGGTGCCCATATCGAACGTTTTGGCGTCTTTGGCTTTCCTTCTGAAGCGTTTATTTAAAGAGGGTTAGGGCGGCGCTCCTTCTGCAACGCCTCTTCATTCCTATCATAGAGATTTTTCATTCTTTCTCTGAGCCCTTGCTTGCTTGCTCGTATCCTGCCCCTTACTCAGCCAATATGAAGGGTCCAGGTGATGTTGCCTCTAAGGTAACCCTTGACAACCTGGATAGGATCCGTCGCCATTATAGGGTTCCTTGGGATGTAGCCTTATGGGTGCCGAGGGCCGAGCACCGGGTTTCGACCGAATTAATCCGCGGAGTTTTTTTCTATGAGGAGAGCTTGAGGGCAGGTCTCCGATTCCCTCTTCACCTGCTGATACAGGAGGTGATGAGGTTTTACAACATACGTCCAACAATGGTAGCCCCAAATAGCTGGCGCAATCTTATCGGGTTTATCTTGATGTGCAGTCGTGTTGGGATGACTGCAACCTTCCCATATTGAGTCTGCTACAATCTGATTTCTGAGAGGAGCTCTAAATGGCCCTACATTGGTCCCCGAAAGTCGTTCAAGATGATTTATAATAACCCGTCTTCGATAAAGGAGTGGAAGTCCCGATTTTTCGTTGTCGAAGGTAACATTGGTTTAGATTTTCCAGGGGATGGGCAAGTTATGTGAAGGACCCGGAGGCACGCCCAGAGTTGAGCGAGCAGGAGAAGAGAGATCTGGTGACCCTTCGCAGTGGTCAAGTGGTATGGTCAGCGCTCTATTATCAGAGAATGCCCTTTTCTCCGCTGGGCTTAGCTCCATTGACCCTCAAGGTGAGTCTTCGCTCTGATGGCCAGTGTGTTCATGTAATTTCCCTAATGTTTAACTGAACATCCGTTGTATTTTTAGCCGAGAGGTCCACATTCGTGGGCCAAATGAGGAAGGAGCTGGGCAAGCATCACAGGGGCTCCAGCTCCGGGGACAAGCACAGGTCCGAGAAGAGGGTCCGTCCTTCCGGGTCTCGCTCAAGGGAGCCAAGGATAGACTGCATCGGCCATCACTCCTCCATCTCAAAGAGGGAGGAAGTGGAAGCGCCAGCCATAATTGATGAGCCCTCCCTGCCGGAGGGGGGCAAGGTAGCAGAGGAAACCATTGGGGGGAGCTCGGGAGGAGTGCTGAGGTTTCCCCTCTCCAAATAGTAATCGTGTCAGACGATGCCGAGAAGGTATCGCCGGTCCATCTGGCAATCCTCCTGCTAGAGGTTCTTCAGTTACCAGCGGTGGGGAGTTCACTACGCATGGAAGAGGCCCCTGCTCAGGTGGAGGGGTCAGGAGAGGTAGTGGCGGCTGCCGAAGCTCAAGTGGAGCCACCTATTGAAAGGTTGGTGGAGGTCGAGGTGCCTCCTGTTGAGGGTCTCTCTGTTATGGTACCAGGGGATGATGTGAAAGAGATTGAAGTTCAAGTGGAGTCTGTCGGAAATGGAGCAATAGTCGGAGAGGAAGAGGAAGAAGAAGAAGAATCACTGGATAAAGGGGGCGCTCGGGCCAAGGTTCCCTCAACTGGGGCCGAAGCATCCGAGGCCCTGCAGGCCAAAGTCTTGATGGAGGAAGCCGAGCGGATGGTGGTTCCTCAGGCCGAAGCCCCTCAGGCCGGCTCTTGGCTATGAGTTTTTTTGTCCACAGCCCAGAGGTGGATGACATGCTCACCGCCTTGATGCGGTCTGTACTGCGTGCAGGGAAAAGTTCCTCGTCGGATGAGCCTGCAGTTGGGATATTATTGATGCAGCTTTTGGTTAGACCGGGGCGTCGAAGGATGCTTACCTTCTCCCGAAATTAGTAATGCTACTCTTATGAAAATTGCTTCAAACTATGCCTCCAGAGTAAGCCATTGTACTGAGGTTGTAATCCTTAGTTGGTTGGTCCGGCCATGGTTTCTCACTTGTGTTTTTCTGCAGAATGCCTTGATTACAAGGGCGCTGAATTGGTGCTTAAATTTGGCCACTGGGCTTGCGCTCAGGCTACGAAGGAAGCAGCCGACCTTCGGGCGAGGGTGGATTCGACCAGCCGGCTTTCCAGGGCCTTGGCGTCCGTTAAGGCGACCTTGAGAAGACAGGCGAGTCTTACCGAATTACCGCCGAGAGGGCCTCTTGGCTCGAGGCTCAAGTCAAAGAGTTTCAGGGTTTTCGTGAACAATCGGATAAGGCTTTCCTAGAGTTATCCCAAATTAAGGCAAGCATGCCAACGAAGTTAAAGCCATGCAGCTGTATTTTGACAAAAGGTAGGACCAGCTAAAGAATAGTCATGCCGAGGAGAAGAACGGTTGGAGCAGGAGGATCAAGGAGGAGGAGCACAGGTGCCGTGGCAGCAGGAGCACAGGTGCCGGTCTGAATAAGGAACTTGCCGATATGGAAGATCGGCTAAATGGCAGCATGACAGATTGCTATGCTCACCACCGATTTCGATCAATCTCGGCGGGAAATCGAGGACAAACAATCCCTGATTAACGATCTCAAGGAGGGTCTCCATCAGAATGAAATGGTCAAATTGAAGGCTCTAGAAAAGGTCCACGAGCTGAGCAATAAAATGGCTCGACGAGAGGAAGAGGTATAGTGTCTTCTCATTTACTCTCTTCCGGCATTTTTCTTTTGTTTGTGGACTCAAACGACCTGATGTTTCGCAGATGGGCAAAATCGGGCTCGAGGCGCAGGAGCAATTTAAGGCTCTAAGGGCGGAGTTGATCGCGAATCGCCAAATGAACCTCGAACTCGGGAATCAGCTAGTTGAAGCTAACAACCGAATCATCTCGACTGTGGAGGAGTACAGAAGTTCCGCTCAGATTTCTGAAGAGCGTAGAGAGGCTTGTGCTGATGCATTCCGGTTCGACGAGGAGGAAACTCGGGCTAAGATCTCTCGAGTGTATCCCGAGTTGGATTTATCTTTCCTGGAGGCGAGTTGTTTGATACTCGTACCCCGGGGGCCGAAGAAGCCGAGTATGAGGATATTTTGGACGTCGATCTTGACGCTATCTTGGGTCCCAAAGAGGCCATGGCTATCGAAGAATGCCTTCACCCTGCTACCGAGGAACCCGAGGTCCCTCTTCCAACAACATTCGAGGTGGGTGAGGCGAGTCAAGTCCCTTCGGATGTTACTAAGGGGGTTTTCGGAACCGATTTGAACCCTGATTCTTAAGGGTTACACATGTATTTTTTTGTTTTTTCAACTTGTAATCCGATCGGGACTCAATGAATGAATCTTTTAATCTTTTTTTGCTTTGCCTTATCGCTTTGGTCATTATTTTTTCGAATGACCTTTTTACTGGGAGTTCCTTTGATGGTAAACGAATCGTAAAAAAAAAAGTGCTTTAAAGTCAGATAGCCCTTGGAGGTTTCGAATCGAAGATTTTGCCCAATCGAAGCTAGATTAACTGGTTTAGCCGATGCATAAAATTGTTTGGTTTTGCCGTGGAATATAACTCCAACATTGCCTCGGTCGGGGCCGAGAAGGAAAGATCGAGGCCGAGATGAAGTGTCTATGATCGAGCGGGATGATGTCGGGGCGATGCCGGCTTGTGTGATGCCGAGGCGATGCCGGCTTGCGTGATGCCGGGGTGAGGCCGACACCGAGTGACGAGGCCGAGGGGAATAGGCCGAGGTTAGGTGCGCGTAAGCCAACTTGATTTGCCGAGGCACGAAATGGTTTGGCATGAAATGACCGAGGGCGGTGTAAATACCTTAGCTGAGGCCGAGGTTAGATATCTCGGTTTGTCCAAAGCAAAAAGTTGGTACGTCTTTTGCTGTGGCGTATAAAATGGCTTTGCCGAAGGACGCCTCGTTTCTGCTTAAGGCATTTATTTCGTCGGCCTTTCCAACATGGGTCTTTTTAACGTATGCGGTAAGCACTCGATCGCCATTGGATGGCATCATTTTCGAAAGAGGATTTCCCAGGCCTGACCATATCTCAAGGACCTGCGGTTGGTTTTCCGCATTTGAAGCTCTTGATTCGAGGTCAGAAGAAAATCTTCATTTTCCGTCATGTCCTGGGAGGCGCGTTCGGCGCGCTTTGGAAAGTGCCCTTTTCTTTTGATGTACCATGTGGCAGCATGGCCAGGGCGTTTCAAATTCCAGGGCTCCTTTCTTTAATAACTGCTCCCGGTTTGCTTTCCTATAAAAATGAGGAGAGCGGGTCGTATTAGGCTATCTCTTAAGGCTTTCTCTTTCTGTGAGTTGTAAGGGCTTTCATGGCACCTGTTTCATTGAAAGTGGGGAGATCGAGCTTCCCTCTTGAAAGCTGGTTCATCCCAGATAGTTGGGGTGATGGAGAAGCTACTGAAGAGCAAACAGTCCTCAAGGGAGGAGTCTCGGAGGTTATATGGAGAGCGCACGGTATGCCCACAGAGGTTATATGGGGAGCGCACGTACGCGCTTCCTGTGTGTCCTTTGTCACTTTCCATGGGGATCGCAAGAAATGCAAAGCATACGTATTCCCCATGGTCGACATGGACCTCTCCCCCTTCCTTAGCTTGGACTTCTTGGTTCGTCCGCATGAGAGGTTTTTTCTTGAGCAAGGAGGGAGGAGAGTGGTGTTGGTCTGCTGGTTCTCTGCCTACATCATCGAGCAGCGGCTAGCAGCCTAGCATCCCACTTAGGGGGGAGGCCTCATTGGCATAAGCATCCACAGGTCTTTGACCTGGTTATGATCCCCCAACGTGTCCATCCGAGGGATTCATGGATGGCCTACTTTGTTCCTTGGCATTAACAGTGGCTCAATAGAGCTGTCTGGTTTATCTGATTTCCGGGGTCGGATGTAGAGACATCATTATCGATCGAAGCTGCTCAGCCGAGCTTTTTATTTATCTTTATTTCCTGTACTATGATGCACTTGTAATGCCTCTCAAGAGGTTGTAATTTTTTCATCAATAAAGAAAGTTCTTACTCTTTCTTCTTCTAACATCTGTTTCTTTTTCTGATGTGATTGTGTTGAGAGTTACTATTCTCATTTTATACTTTTCAGACCGTAGCATAATCTATAAGTCCAGCAGCGCTTTTGCTACTTTGTTTTTGTTAATGTGATATTCAGTCCTCTGTGGAGGAAGCGTTCATCTCTGTTTAGGTCAGAGGGAGGCCTGGGCGGCCCTGTGAACTCATGTGGTGAACATGATCTTATTTAAGGGATGAAGTAGGTATTTCTTTGAAAAGAAATAACTTGTATAATCTTGCTGGTGAGTGAAAGGAGGTTACTTACCTCTGCCGAAGCATCATAGGACGCTTGAGTCGCGCCAGAGTGTTTGAGGAATCACCTGATCAGGCCGAAACTTTAGAACTATATCACTCAGTTTGGCTGAGGCTTCTTGGATAATTCAGAAATATATCACTCGGTTTGGCCAAGGCTTCAGAAATATATCACTAGGTTTGGCTGAGGCTTCAGAAATATATCACTCGGTTTGGCCGAGGCTTCAAGATTATATTTTACTTGGCGCTGCCAAGGTACAAAGATCGTCACTCGGCTTGGCCGAGGCTTCAAGATTATATTTTGCTTGGCGCTGCCAAGGTACGAAGATCTCTCGGCCCGGCTGAGGTTTGTCAAATATATTTTACTTGGTGTGGCCAAGGTACGAAGATCGCTCGGCCCGGCTGAGGATTTTAGATTATATTTTACTTGGCGCTGCCAAGGTACGAAGCTCTCTCGGCCCGGCCGAGGTTTGTCAAATATATTTTACTTGGCGCAGCCAAGGTACGGAGATCGCTCTGTCTGACCGATGATTTAAGATTATATTTTACTTGGCGCTGCCAAGGTACAGAGACCGTCACTCGGCTTGGCCGAGGCTTCAAGATTATATTTTACTTGGTGCTGCCAAGGTACGAAGCTCTCTCGGCCCGGCCGAGGTTTATCAAATATATTTTACTTGGCGCAGCCAAGGTACGAAGATCGCTAGGCCCGGTCGAGGATTTAAGATTATATTTTACTTGGCACTGCCAAGGTACGAAGACCGTCACTCGGATTGGATGAGGCTTCAAGATTATATTTTACTTGGCGTTGCCAAGGTACACAGCTCTCTCGGCCCGACCGAGGTTTGTCAAATATATTTTACTTGGCACGGCCAAGGTACGGAGATCGCTCGGCCCGGCCGAGGATTTAAGATTATATTTTACTTGGTGCTGCCAAGGTATGGAGACCGTCACTCGGCTTGGCCGAGGCTTCAAGATTATATTTTACTTAGCACTGCCAAGGTACGAAGCTCTCTCGGTCCGGCCAAGGTTTATCAAATATATTTTACTTGGCGCAGCCAAGATACAGAGATCGCTCGGCCTGGCCGAGGATTTATAAACCTGCTTCTTATTGCAGATTTCAAGGAGAGTTATAAGAATTTTGCGAGTCTTTGAGAATTAAATTTAATTCAATGAACAAAATGGGTTTAGTAAGAGCATACTTTTACTGATGATATGAGCGGAGATTATCCGAGTTTCATGTCCGAGGAATAGATTTCCCATCCAACTCTTGGAGCTTGTAGGTGCTAGGTCTGATTACTTCCGCCACTTGGTAGGGGCCTTCCCAATTTGGGGATAATTTTCCTTGCTCCAGAGGTTTCGAGATGGATGCCTTCCGAAGCACCAGATCGCTGAGGAGGAAAAACTTTCCTTGGACTCTAGTGGAGTGATAACGAGCTACTCTTCGTTGGTAGGCGGCCATCCAGATTCGGGCCTTCTCCCTGACTTCTTCTATCAAGTCAAGATTAGTTTGGAGGGGAGGGGAGTCCAACCTCCACTGGAAGGACAGCCTCTGTGCCGAAGGCCATCTTAAATGGGGTTTGCCCTGTGGGTACCCTCTTGGTAGTTCGGTATGCTCACAACACATGGTGGAGTTCCTCGGCCCATCTGCCTCGCGCCCGGTTGAGCCAAGCTTTGATTCCCTGCAGGAGAGCTCGGTTGGTTACCTTGGCTTCTCCATTAGCTTGAGGATGTCCGATCGATGTCAGGCGATGGAGAATACCATGATCCTCGCAGAACTCTCGGAACTTAGGGTTATCGAATTGTTTCCGGTTGTCGGTGATGATAGTGTGGGGAAGACCAAAGCGGCAGATGATGGACTTCCACACGAAGTCTTTAGCACAGGCTTCGATTATCTGGATGACTGCTTTGGCTTCAACCCACTTAATAAAATAATCAATTGCAACAAATAAGAACTTCCTTTGCCCGTTGTGAGGGGGAAAGGGCCAAGAATATTCATTCCCCACTTGGCGAAGGGCCAGGGGGATGATATGGAAGTCAGGTGCGCCGAGGGGAGCCTCTGGATATTTGAGTGCCTCTGGCATGAATCACAAGTTTAGACGAGGTCGTCGGCATTTTCTTCATCATTGGCCAATAATACCCTCGGCGCAACACTTTGTAGCACAGGGCCCGACCGCCAAGATGATTGCCACAGATGCCTTCATGGACCTCCCGAAGAGCATAATCAGCCTCTGTTGGTTAGAGGCACTTGAGCAGCGGCATTGAGAAGGACCGCTTGTATAGCCGGTCATCAATTAGGACATAATGAGATGAATGCATTTTTAGCTTCCTTGATTTCTTTCTATCAGTGGGCAGCAACCCTTCTTTGAGGTACTTATGCAGGGGGTGCATCCAGGATGGTTCGGTGTCAATCTGCATCTGATCAGCATCGGCGATGCTGGGCTTCTCCAGGACCTCCAAGTGGAATTTTCGCTCGAGATCTATTGACTCCGTAGTCGCCAGGCGGGATAGAAGGTCGGCGCGCGTATTTTCAGTCCTTGAGATCTGGATAATTTTAAATTCATCAAAATAGGAGGATAGATCGCGCACCTTTTGGAGATACCGAATCATACTCGGCTCTCGAGTCTCGAATTCTCCCTGCACCTGGCTAGCCACCAACTGGGAGTCGGTGTAGGCAATTAGTTTTTTGACCTTAACTTCGTGGACGATTCGGAGTCCAGCAAGCAGGGCTTCATACTCTGCTTCATTGTTTGAAGCTGGGAATGAGAAGCGGATGCCATATTCAAATGTCGCGCCTTCCGAACTAGTGAGGACCAGACCGGCACAAGAACTGTTGGCCCAGATGACAACCCAAGAGGGGGGGGGGGGGTGAATTGGGTTCTTTAAAAATTTAGCCTTTTAAAATAGTTTGCTTAAGAAGAATGAAAGCAAATGCAATGTAAATACAAAGTGCAGTGAATAAAACAGAGATAGAGATAGAGTCAATGAACACGGCAAACACAAAGATTTTATAGTGGTTCGGTGTATCCAACACCTACGTCCACTCCCAAGATTCACTTGGGTCCACACTATAATCTTCCTTGATTACAGCCGAGTTGTTTTACAAGCTCACAACTCAAACTTGTTGTTTTCCCGGGATCACAACGAACCCAGCTGGTTTTCCGGGCTCACCAGCACAAAAACCCTAACACAAGCTATACCAAGCTTGTACCGAGGTAAGACTACCTCCACTAGTTCAATCCCCCAGATTGAACTAGACACAAATAATAGAAATATTGTTTTTCAATTACACAGCTCCTCAATGAGCAGATAATCAAATAAAAGAACAAAGTTTAGAAAAGCCTGATTTGTAGTTGGTTGGCTTTTGAGCTTTTCTTCTTTTCTTCTTTTCCTCAACTCCTTTGAAGTGTAGAATCGGGCCTCAGCTCGGATTCTTCACGGACTGAACGTTGGAGTTGATTTGAGCTTTTTCTTCCTTTCTTTGAATATTGAAAATCTCTTGAGTTGCTCTTGAATAGCTCTTGGATTTTCTTCTGAAGCTTTCTTGGATTGTTGAACTTGAGCACAGACGAAGCTTCCTTTGATTTCACACTTTTTCTTTCACTCTATTTTGAATCTCGGATTTTTTCAAATGATGCTCTGTTTTTCGATTTTTTTTTTTTTTCTCTTGATGTGTATATCTCTCTATTTGTATATCTTTGATTTGAAAACGGCTTCTCTATTTATAGATTCTGCAAAAATATAGCCGTTAGAAACAAAGAAATATAGCCGTTAAGAAAAATCTTACCGTTGACGCTGAGTTGGCATTCAGAAAAATCACGCCCAGATTTGTTGGAGTCGACTCCTGCTTTCCGCGAGTCGGCTCGAAGACGCGATACCAAAAATAGAAATATTCAGAAAGTTAAAGGGTCGACTCATCGAAAATAAGGTGTCGACTCCTGACAGTCGGGGGTCGACTCATGAAAAGTTAGGGGTCGACTCGCGAAGTGCTCAGAAAAACAACCTCTGGTGTCTGAGCGGAGTCGACTCACACAGTCATGGAGTCGGCTCGACAGAATCGGGGGTCGACTCTTGAAATCACAGGGGTCGACTCGTGAAAATCAGGAATCTCTGTATACTGAGTGGAGTCGACTCTGAAACTCTAGAGTCGGCTCCGGAACGTATCAAAAATCAGAGAATTTTCTGATTGACTTGAAATTCGTTCCAGATTCATTTTAAATCAATTTTTTGACTTGAATACAATAAAATTGTCATTAGGAATCAATTCAAGAAATGTTCCAAAAACTCATTGATTGAAATATGAAGTATAAAAATTTCTTTTTGAAAGCTTAAACATGGAGCTTGAAGTTACTTTCAAATTGATTAAAGTCATACTTAACATACTCATTGATTGTTCTAAATAAATTCATTGCTCATGTAAATAAACTCATTGCATCTTTTAATATACTCATGGCTTTTGGTAATCATCAAAATCAATAAGATTGGGGCAACAATTTCTCAACAATCTCCCCAACAATCTCCCCCTTTTTGATGATGACAAAAACATTGAGAATATGCAAGATTGATTAAAGAATTTATTTTATTTTCATAGTTAGGCTTAGGCTCCCCCTGAATGAGGTAGCTCCCCCTATGAAACTCAAATAAATATCCCATTCATTCAATTATTTATTCATTCATTCAATCATTTTAATATCATTGATTAATTAATTTCTCCCCATGCATATATAGTTATAAAACTCTCCCCCTTTTTTGTTATCAACAAAAAGGTAGAGATGCATCAAACATAATCATTCATTCAAGATATGTTTTAACAAAATCTGAGATTCATTGATAATAGGAGAAGTACATTAAACTCAGATTACATTGAGCATTCAAAATAGACTTTTCATTACATCAATGTATCAAAATGTAAAACATAAATGAACTTCATTACATTGTAAAGACTAAGCATCTAATACATCAAAAGTGAGTCCTTACAATCCTAGTTAAGTGATCTATAATATTTTTCATTCCATCTGTTTGAATCTTAACATAATCCTTCAGTCTTTCATCTACAAAAGTGCAAGCAGTCAATATTTTGTCTTGGAGTTCAGCATTGCATTTTGCATAGGTTTCACCATCTCCACAGATGTCTTTAAGTTCTTCAAAGATATTCTTTAGGTCTCCACTTAAAGACTCAGATGAAGTGCTAAGGTTGACTCAATCTTGGTGATCCGATCATCTAAAGAGTAAAGAGTTTCTTTAAGATTCATAAATTTGTTTTCAAACTCTGATTTCAATTTATCTGCCTGATCATCAAGAAGACCTTTAAGCTGCCTTAACTGAAGTTCTGAGAAACCGACAGATGAAGATGATGTCTGATCAACCAACGGAGCAGGGGAAGGGACTGGAGCAGGAACAGGAGAGCTCGGAGGTACAGGCGAAGAATGTCTGACTGACGGTCCGGTGCCTCAATCCGCGGCTCTATCTTCCATCAACCTTTCCTTTCCCATCTGCCATTCTTCTTCACAAAACCCATTCTATGTATAGTGGCCAAACTATAGAAATCGGTATGTCTTAAGTTCCTCATTGGCTCACTATCTGATATGATTATCCCTTGGCTTTGAAATATTTTAGTAAGAATCATGCCGTAGGGTAAACTGGATTTTCTCTTGCTTCCACAATCAGCAATGTACCATAATATCATGCTTGGAAGATTAATGGGTTTACCAGTTACTATTGCATCCATTACAAATATATCTCTTTCGGAAACATAGTCAAATCTCCCAATCTTGGGGAATAGGATTCTACTACAAATATTGTGGAGAAGTCTCAATTCTAAGGACAATTGATTAGCAAAGACCTCTTCAAAACCAACAATCTCCCTGTTAAGCAGTCTAGATAGAGCTGGGCTTCTATCTTCAGAAGAAAAAGTAGATGTACCCGACACTGGAAGATCCAACAATCTTGAAAGCAAATCCACTGTCACTGAAATTCTATTTCCTCTAATGAATGCTTACAAGTCCATTGTCTCCTCTAGATAGATTCTTATAAAATTCTTTGACTAGGGCTGGGTAGGTAGGACAATCTAAAGAACAAATCTTCTCCCAACCCATCTCAATCAACTGCCTCCCCACAAGAAATCCTTCGGCCTCAAATAATTCAAAATCGACTTTCCTCCCGGTTGTTATCACTCTATCGGCAAGTCGATCTACCTGTGATGGAGCCGTAGAGGGAGAAGCACTAGGAGTCGAAGAGATGAGGTTGAATCCAAGCTCGGTGAAGGTTCACGAGCGGGACGCCTCACAGTCTTCCTCACCGCCTTCTTCCTTTTACTCCGGCCGCACCAAGGTTAGATCCACGGGTTTTAGGGGCCATTTGATCTATTGGAAGGGTTAATCAGGGATTTCTGAGGATTTGGAAGGTTAGGAAAATTTTGGAGAGAGTATTTGAAGGATTTGAGATGATAGAAATGAGCGGCGAGTCGACTCTGCCCTAGATAAATCGACCTGGGACCACTTCGAGTCGGCTCCCGCAAAGCGAGGGGTCGACTCCGGGTAGTCACAGAAAACTATCCCGAAGTGGAGTCGACTCGCGCAGAGAAGGGGTCGACTCTAGAGTTTCAGTAGAAACATGGAGTCGACTCCGATACTCACCGAGTCGGCTCCGAGACCATTTCAGAGCAAAAAACATAAAGTTTCAGATAATCTGAAATGTGTCCGGATATGATCATAAAAATTGATAAAATAATCATTGGATTTTAATAGATCAATTAGATATGAATTCTAGATAAGATTTCCTTAAAGATCAAGGATTTGAAAGAATTTTAGATAAAATTTCCTTAGGGGTTTCAAATTCATTCTAATGGATCACAAATCCCTAACTCTCCTCTAAGATAACAGAATCTTTCTTCACTCAAGGGTTTTGTAAATATATCAGCTAATTGATCTTCAGTATTAACATAATCAAGACATATTTCATTATTGGCAACATGTTCTCTTATAAAATGATATCTAATTTCTATGTGTTTGTTCTAGAATGTTGAATTGGATTTTTTGTTAGATTAATTGCACTTGTGTTATCACATTTTATAGGTGTTTTATCAAGTGTGATACCATAGTCTTCAAGTTGTCGCTTAATCCATAGGATTTGAGCACAGCAACTTCCAGCTGCAACATATTCAGCTTCAGTAGTTGATAATGCAACTGAATTTTGCTTTTTGCTAAACCATGAGATTAAGTTACTTCCTAAGAATTGGCATGCACCACTTGTGCTTTTTCTATCTAACTTACATCCAGCATAATCAGAATCAGTATATGCAATTAAGTTCAATGTTGAGTCTCTAGAATACCATAAACCTACATTTTTTGTTCCACTTAAGTATCTTAGTATTCTTTTAACAGCAATTAAATGTGATTCTTTAGGTTCAGACTGAAATCTAGCACATAAGCAAACAGCAAACATTATGTCTGGTCTACTTGCAGTTAAGTAAAGTAGGGATCCGATTATACCTCGATAATATTTTTGATCAACCTTCTTACCTTCTTCATCTTTGTCCAGCTTGCATGAAGGACTCATTGGTGTTCCGAGGGGTTTGATTGATTCCATACCAAACTTCTTTAGAATTTCTCTTGTGTATTTTGTTTGGTTGATAAAGATTCCCTCTTTGCTTTGTTTGATTTGGAGTCCAAGGAAGAAATTGAGTTCTCCCATCATGCTCATTTCAAATTCCCTGCATCAACTTAGCAAATTCTTGACATAGAAGATTGTTAGTAGCACCAAAAATGATATCATCAACATATATTTGAACTACTAATAAATCTTTACCTTTTCTTTTCAAAAATAATGTTTTATCAACATTTCCTCTTATAAAATCATTTTCAATTAAGAATTTACTTAATCTATCATACCAAGCTCTAGGTGCTTGTTTCAAACCATATAATGCTTTGTGCAATTTAAAAACGTGATTTGAAAATTCATGATCTTCAAAACCTGGTGGTTGTTCTACATATACTTCTTCATTTATAAATCCATTTAGAAAAGCACTTTTTACATCCATTTGAAATAAGTTAAAATTCATGTGACATGCAAATGCAAGTAATAGTCTAATGGCTTCTAATCTAGCTACTGGTGCAAAGGTTTCATCAAAATCAATACCTTCTTCTTGATTATATCCTTTTGCAACTAATCTAGCTTTGTTTCTAATTACTATGCCATTTTCATCTAGTTTATTTCTAAATATCCATTTTGATCCTATAACAGAATGATTTTTAGGTCTTTCTACTAAAGTCCATACATTATTTCTAGTGAATTGATTTAATTCTTCTTGCATTGCTAACATCCAATTATTATCTTTTTCAGCTTCTTCAATAGTTTTAGGTTCAATTTGTGATACAAATGCAAGATGATTACTAATATTTCTCATAGATGATCTAGTTCTTATTCCTTGAGATGGATCACCTATAATCAATTCCTTAGGGTGACTATAAGCATATCTCCAATCCCTAGGAAGATCCATATCATTATGATTAGTGTTAGTATCATCATCCTTAGGTGAATCATTATCTTTAGCGTCTTGCTCATGATCTGAAGATACATCAATATTTAATTTTTCAAGATCTTTCTCAATTATGTTTGTATCTTCTTCATCATCAAATTTTTCGGAACGAGTTGCTAAAGATTCATCAAAAACTACATGAATGGATTCTTCAACAACTAAAGTTTTCTTGTTAAATACTCTATATGCTTTACTAGTTATTGAGTATCCTAAGAATATTCCTTCATCAGATTTAGCATCAAATTTGCCTAAATTATTTTTACCATTATTGTGAACAAAACATTTACAACCAAATGCATGAAAATATTTAATGTTGGGTTTTCTATCATGCCATAATTCATAAGGTGTTTTCTTTAAAATAGGTCTTATTAAAGCTCTATTTAGGATGTAACATGCTGTGTTAATAGCTTCCGCCCAAAAGTATTTCGGGAGTTTACTTTCACATAGCATGGTACGGGCCATGTCTTCTAAAGTCCTATTTTTCCTTTCAACTACTCCATTTTGTTGAGGGGTTCTTGGTGCAGAAAAATTATGATTAATACCATTTTCATTGCAAAAACTTTCAAATAAATGATTTTCAAATTCAGTTCCATGATCACTTCTTAGAGACACTATGGTAGTGTTTTTCTCATTTGTTACTTTCTTGAAGAATTTCAGGAATATCGAGAAAGTCTCATCTTTGTGAGCTAAAAACATTACCCAAGTGAATCTAGAGTAATCATCTACAATCACAAGACCATATTTCTTTCCTCCTAGACTTGTGGTTCTAGTTGGTCCAAAAAGGTCCATGTGAAGTAGCTCTAATGGCCTAGAAGTTGAAACAACATTTTTAGATTTAAAAGAACTTCTCGTTTGTTTTCCAAACTGACATGCATCACATATTTTGTTATTTTCAAAATCTATTTTAGGTAGACCTTTTACTAAATCCATTCTAATTAGTTTTGAAATCAGGTGTGTGCTTGCGTGACCTAATCTTCGATGCCACAACCAACCAATCTCATTCATATTAGCATTATTAGCAACTAAGCAATGATTATTAGTAGACAAATTGTCTAAGTCAATCAAGTATACATTGCCATTTCTATTTCCAATAAAAACAATGCTATTATCAATGGTATTAGCTACTGTGCATATAGAAGATTCAAATGATACTTTAAAACCTTTGTCACATAATTGGCTTATACTAATTAAGTTATGCTTTAAACCATCAACATAAAGTACATTTTCAATATATGTGGAGGGAGTTATTTGAATGTTACCAAACCCCAAGATTTGGCCTTTGCCATTGTCGCCAAATGTAACAACTCCTCCTTTCTTTTCTTCAAGGGTGATGAATTCTTCTTTGTCACCCGTCATATGTCTTGAGCAGCCACTATCAAGATACCACTTTCTCTTTGATCTCTTGGCCACAAGACATTCCTGCAATGAAATCAAACTTTATGTTTAGGTACCCAAGCTTTCTTGGGTCCTTCATGGTTAGTAGCAACAAATATTGTTCCTTTCGGAACCCATATTTTCTTTCCTTTAATATTAAGTTTTTATTAGGTTTTAGAATTTTACATTCATAAGATTTATGTCCTTTTTGATTACATTTAAAGCATGTAAAATTACTTTGGCCAGCACGCACAAAAATATTTTTCAGTGATTTTTGTTTTCTTAAAGTGTTATACCCTAATCCGGCTTTGTCAAAAACTGCTTTTTGACTATTTAATAACATGTCCAATTTAGCTGAGCTTAAGGTAAACTTATCAACTATGTTCTTATGTTTTTCAACCTCTTTCCTTAGTTTATCATTTTCATTGGAAATTAATTCTTTTTCTTTTATCAAAATTTATTTTCAGATTTAAGTTTCTTAACTTCATTATTAAGATCTTCCTTTTCTTTAATGAAAGTTAAATTTTCATTTTTCAAAACTTGTATTTCTTTTTCAAAACCTTGAAATCGCCGACAAGTTCATTAAAAGCATCAAATAATTCATCAAATGCAAATTCATCGCAAGGGTTATCGGAACTTACCTCATCGTTGTCGTCCGCCATAAAACATACGTTTGCGACTTCCTTTTGTTCTTCTTCTTCGGAAGAAGATTCTTCGCTATCACTCCAAGTCGCCACATAAGCCTTCTTTTTCTTTTTGTAGGCTTTCTTCAATTTAGGACATTCATTCCTAAAGTGCCCCGGTTTATTACACTCATAGCAAGTCAAGGGGTCTTTCTCTTTTTCTTTGTCCTTGTCCTTGTTCTTATCCTTTTCTCCTTCCCACTTTGCTCCAAATTTCTTCTTGTGGAAGGGTTTCTTTCTCCTCATGAATCTTTTAAACTTTTTAGCTAAGAGAGCAGTCTCTTCATCATCATCATCATCATCACTGCTGCTCTCTTCTTCTTTTGCAGCTTTGAGGGCAATCACTTTCTTTTCTTTGTGTCCTCCTCTACATGCTGCTTCATTGTCAGCTCATGGGTCATAAGTGATCCTAGAAGCTCCTCTAAGGGTAGAGTGTTGAGGTCCTTTGCTTCTTGGATTGCTGTCATTTTTGCTTCCCATGATCTTGGTAATGACCTAAGAATTTTTCGAACAAGTTCTGAGTTAGTATATGTCTTACCAAGACTTTTTAAACCATTTACAATATCTGTAAATCTAGTATACATGCATGCAATGGTTTCAGATTGTTCCATGCTAAACAACTCATATTTATGAACAAGAATATTAATTTTAGATTCTTTTACTTGGTTGGTACCCTCATGGGTAACCTCTAATCTATCCCAAATCTCCTTTGCGGAATTACATGTGGAGATTCTATTAAATTCATTAGCATCTAAAGAGCAATATAAACATTCATGGCTTTAGCGTTAAGCTGTGCCATCTTCCTATCATTATCATTCCAGTCCCTTTCGGGCTTAGGAACAATAGTGCCATCAATAACATGTGTGGGTGTACTAGGTCCATTAATTAACACCCCATAATTCATAATCAGAAGCTTGAATGAATATCCTCATTCTTGCTTTCCAATAAGAATAATTTGAACCATTAAACAGTGGAGGTCTATTCGTAGAATGACCTTCAGCAAATGATCCAACTTGAGTTGCCATTTGGATCTTTAGCTCTTGATCGTGTGATCAAAATCTAATGAGCACTTGCTCTGATACCAATTGTTGGCCCAGATGACAACCCAAGAGGGGGGGGGGGGGGGGGGTGTTCTTTAAAAATTTAGCCTTTTAAATAGTTTGCTTAAGAAGAATGAAAGCAAATGCAATGTAAATACAAAGTGCAGTGAATAAAACAGAGATAGAGATAGAGTCAATGAGACACGGCAAACACAAAGATTTTATAGTGGTTCGGTGTATCCAACACCTACGTCCACTCCCAAGATTCACTTGGGTCCACACTATAATCTTCCTTGATTACAGCCGAGTTGTTTTACAAGCTCACAACTCAAACTTGTTGTTTTCCCGGGATCACAACGAACCCAGCTGGTTTTCGGGCTCACCAGCACAAAAACCCTAACACAAGCTATACCAAGCTTGTACCGAGGTAAGACTACCTCCACTAGTTCAATCCCCCAGATTGAACTAGACACAAATAATAGAAATATTGTTTTTTAATTACACAGCTCCTCAATGAGCAGATAATCAAATAAAAGAACAAAGTTTAGAAAAGCCTGATTTGTAGTTGGTTGGCTTTTGAGCTTTTCTTCTTTTCTTCTTTTCCTCAACTCCTTTGAAGTGTAGAATCGGGCCTCAGCTCGGATTCTTCACGGACTGAACGTTGGAGTTGATTTGAGCTTTTTCTTCCTTTCTTTGAATATTGAAAATCTCTTGAGATGCTCTTGAATAGCTCTTGGATTTTCTTCTGAAGCTTTCTTGGATTGATGAACTTGAGCACAGACGAAGCTTCCTTTGATTTCACACTTTTTCTTTCACTCTATTTTGAATCTCGGATTTTTTCAAATGCTCTGTTTTTTTGATTTTTCTCTTTTTTTCTCTTGATGTGTATATCTCTCTATTTGTATATCTTTGATTTGAAAACGGCTTCTCTATTTATAGATTCTGCAAAAATATAGCCGTTAGAAACAAAGAAAATAGCCGTTATTGAAAAATCTTACCGTTGACGCTGAGTTGGCATTCAGAAAAATCATGCCCAGATTTGTTGGAGTCGACTCCTGCTTTCCGCGAGTCGGCTCGAAGACGCGATACCAAAAATAGAAATATTCAGAAAGTTAAAGGGTCGACTCATCGAAAATAAGGTGTCGACTCCTGACAGTCGGGGGTCGACTCATGAAAAGTTAGGGGTCGACTCGCGAAGTGCTCAGAAAAACAACCTTCTGGTGTCTGAGCGGAGTCGACTCACACAGTCATGGAGTCGGCTCGACAAAATCGGGGGTCGACTCTTGAAATCACATGGGTCGACTCGAAAATCAGGAATCTCTGTATACTGAGTGGAGTCGACTCTGAAACTCTAGAGTCGGCTCCGGAACGTATCAAAAATCAGAGAATTTCTGATTGACTTGAAATTCGTTCCAGATTCATTTTAAATCAATTTTTTGACTTGAATACAATAAAATTGTCATTAGGAATCAATTCAAGAAATGTTCCAAAAACTCATTGATTGAAATATGAAGTATAAAAATTTCTTTTTGAAAGCTTAAACATGGAGCTTGAAGTTACTTTCAAATTGATTAAAGTCATACTTAACATACTCATTGATTGTTCTAAATAAATTCATTGCTTATGTAAATAAACTCATTGCATCTTTTAATATACTCATGGCTTTTGGTAATCATCAAAATCAATAAGATTGGGGCAATAATTTCTCAACAATCTCCCCAACAAGAATCGCCCACGCTAGAGGATCCGTCAGCATGAAGCAACCATGGGGTGCTGGCTTTGGTTGTCCGGGGGTATCCGAAATAGAGCCATCTTCGGGTATGGTGCACTCGAGGAGGAAATCCGCCATAACCTAGGCTTTAATGGCTGGACGAGGCTGATACTGAATGTCGTGCTCGCTCTACTCGATAGCCCATTTGGTCATTCTCCCTGATGCTTCTGGATGATGGATAATTGCCTTAAGGGTTGGTCGGTCAGGACGATGACAGTGTGCGCCTGGAAGTATGGCCACAGCTTTCGGACCGATGTCACCAGGGCTAGAACCATCTTCTTGACTCAAGTATACCTCGTTTTAGCGTCCTTGAGCAATTTGCTAACATAATAAACATGTCTTTTAACTTTGTTCTCCTCTCTAATTAGTACCGAGCCAACAGCGTCTTCAGAGACCGCCAGGTATAGTTCAGCACTTCTCCTGGCTTCGGGCTGCTGAGGAGANCACTAATTTGGCATTATGAATTTCTTTTAAAATATTGCGATGCATTAATTTGCGTCGTTAAATAAAATTTTTTTTATTACTTTACTATTTTATTGCATCGCTATTACGTCGCTAATTAATTTATTTTTAACAAACATTGTGATGCACTGGATTGCGTCACAATATTTTTATTTCATAATACTATTTTCTTAAAATAAATTTTATTTAAATTAATTGTGACACAATTATTGCATTATTAATTTATGATTAATTTTCATATTTTTCTTGTTTATTGCGTCGCTAATGCGTCGCTATTTAAAAAAATTAAGTTTTTAAAAACATTGCGACGCATTGTTTTGCATCGTAATATTTTTTTTTATTTTAATATTTATACAAATTAATTTCATTTAAAATAATTGCGACGCAATTAGTGCGTCGCTAAATTAAAATTAATTTTTATAATTTTTTGGTCTATTGCGTCGCTAATGCGTCGCTATATAAAATTATTATGTCTTTCAAATATATTGCGACGCACTGAGTGGCATCGTAATATTTTTATTTCATAATTATATTTTATAAAAATTAATGTTTTATTAATATTTGGGACGCAATTTTTGCATCACTATATTAAATATATTTTTCTTATTCTATGTTTATTGCGTCGCTAATGCGTCGCTATTTAACATAATTAATTTTTTAAAAACATTGCGACACACTTATCTATGTCGCAATATTTTATTCCTTTAATAATATTTAAAAAAACACATTTTATAAATATTGCGATGTAATTTTGCGTCGCTAAATTTAAAAATTATTTTTTTAATTTTAAGGTTTATTCAGTCGCTAATGCATCGCTATTTGCGTCGCAATATTTTTTTTACGCGGAGGCATCGCAATGTTGTCGCAATTTTAGCGACGCATAATTGCGTCGCTAAAATTGCATCGCTATTTCATTATTTTCTTGTAGTGAGGCTTAGAGATTTCACCCTTTTCATTACTTTCTTTTATCCGACAAACCTTTCAATTTGACCATATCTTTTGCAATAATTACACTGAAAATGTTTAAAATTTTTACCTTGGCCATTACTTTCATTGCGATTCTGATAAACTTTACCAAGACATCCTCCGCCTCTTTTACCTTGAAAACAACCTTCTCTATTTCTTGGTGTACAATGCTTATTAATGCTTTTCTTTGAAACATTCACCTTAGAATGAAAAGCTTTTTTTCACTATACTTTTATTAGACCTTTTTTGGTGCGAGCACCAGGATCAAGCAGAGGATTCTTAACCCTCTGTGGATATCTAATTAGTTATGATTCAAGTCTTGAGTTGGGAAAATAAAGTTTAGTTTATTTTGAGTCCCGTCCAGTTCATTTTATTCTAAATTGAGTCCTATCCAGTTCAGTTTATTTTAATGTGAGTTTTGTAGTAAGTTCATCAGCTTACAAGAGGAGACATCAGTATTGGAGTAAAAGACAAGGCCATCACAGTCAGATGGAGCAGCTGTTAAATTCAAGTTGGTGCCACACCTACTTCAAGCAGCCCATATGCCACCTAGCAGAGAAAGCAACCTTTCCGATCTGAATGATCACCTTCCTCATCTCGATGCTGTAGATTTCATGCTAAATTAAGCTGCCGCTGATTGCATCTCAATCATATCTAGAAGATCACCTACCTCATTTGGACGCCATAGATTTCATGCCGAATCCAGCTGCCACTGATTGTATCTAGAAGATCACCTTCCTCATTTGGACACTACAGATTCATGCTAAATTTGCGCCTTTTTTTTTCTTTTTTCTCTTTCCATATCTGTATTTTCTTGGGCCCAAGTCTCTTGCTCTATAAAATAGAGACCCTCTTGTATGAATGATGTATCTTTTTATTAATCAATTGATAAACGCATAAATAATTATCATTAAACCTATTAATTAATAATTTAATGTACTTCTTATTATTTAATATTTTAATAATTTATATAATATTTTATGTAAAACCTTATCAATTTGAAGAGCGTGATTTTAGGAATTTAATGATGCAAACGGCACCCAAATCGGATTTAAGATGAGCCCGAAATTAATTTTTCATTGATTTATCTATTTTAGCACGGATTTTAAAGTGAAGTCGGCAAACCAAGTGCCGACTTCATCGTTTTCTCAGCCCAGTCCCCTGTTTCCGCACGATTCTTCTCCGATTCCATTCTAACAGTTTCGTCCACCAATTAAGGAATAGATTAGATTGGAAGTTATCAATTGAGAGAATTAAATTCCTTTAGAAGGAATTTGAATTTTATTGATTATTTATCTAGATTTCTTTTGTTATTTTCGTTGCTTCCGCTGCGTTGTCTGTGTTTTGAAATAGATTTGTTTCTGCGTCCTCTTCGCGTCAAGGCCGCATATGGAATTCTATAAATAACAGAGGAGGGAGAGCAATCGGGGGAGAGTTTTGGGGCGGTATTCATCCGTGGATTGGAGGAGTTATCTGCTCGTATCGTTTGGAGTCCTAGGTGCTCTGTTCCAGCCGTTTGAAGCTCTATTCCAGCCGTTTGAAGAGCTGTTCCAGCCGTTTGAAGACCCCTGTTCCAGGAGTTCCGTGGGAGGCCCCGTTCATCTGTTCATCCATAGGTGTGGAGTTCTTGAATGCTCTGCTTCGAGGCGCAGAAGAGGGCCCGGTTTAGTTAAGGAATTTATTATAATCTGTTGCTTTCTTAATGTCATAACTCTTTACTTTATATGAAATAAAATTTTTATTCATGATTAATTGTTATTAAATTATATTTAAGTGGAAATAATTTAGACTGATCTATTCTTTAAAGGGACGGGCCGTGATCTATAGGTACGGACCATGCTCTTATAAGATAGACCATATCTTGATTATTTTACACTACTAATTATTTAATTAATTAAATTTATAAGTTTATTTCAAGATAATCGCTAAAGTCCCTGTGGAATCGATCCCTTACTCTCGCTATTCTAATAGTGAAATTAAGGTGTTTAAATCGTTGCGCTACGACACACATCATCAATCAATCCAAGTTTTGAGTTATTGTGATTTTTGTTAGTTGGTTCTCTGGTGCTCTTGATTCCCTCCATCTGCACGTGCCAACATCCCAAGTCTCCAGGAGAAACCTTGGCTGCCCTCTCCTTTTCTCTACTCCTTCCTTGTCTCTTTGCCTCTATTCTAAATTTTTTCTATGATTCTTTAACCCTTGTATGGTGATCTTGCAGATCCCTCAGTAGCCACGAATACAGGATTCAAGGCGATCGTCATCCAGGACAGCTGATACTTGGCCGCAGATCCGTAGGCTCAAGGCTTGGTCATCTAAGGCGCATCCGCCAGGTAGAGCAACCCCTTCAACACTTTGATCTTCCCCCTCTTACCAGGTACACCCCTCTAATCTACTAGTAACTTTATTGTAGGAGAGCAAGCCCTACCGGGGCTTCTTAGCCTCGGCGGTCCTTCTTCTTTATTTTTTTTAGGAACTATTTTGCGTGTGGATTTATTATGAATTTTTCTGAATCCCTCTTAGGCTATTACTTTGGGAGAATAATCAACTGCAATTACTAATTATTAAAAAAAAGAAAAAAATTACTTGCATGCGAATCGGTCCTGCATCAGTTTGGTATCGGAGCATAATTAGGGCTTAATTTTAATTCACGTTATTATCAGTATATCATCTTTAATTGAATTGTTTCTGCCTGCATACAAATCAGAAAATTATAAAATTTATTTCTCTAGATTTTTTATAATTTAAAGTATTTTGTTATTTTCTGAGAATTTAATTCAATTTTTGAATTAATTGCATGCCTGATTACTCATAAAAAAACATAAAAATTCTTTAGATTTTGTTAATCGAATTGTTTCTGGCTGCATACACATCAAAAAAAAATTATAAAATTTATTTCTATGGATTCAATATAATTGAAGGTATTTTTGTTAATTTTTGAGGATTTAATTCGATCTGTGAAAAAAAATTCTAAGATTTATTGCTATTTATAGATTTCTGGATTAGGGTTTGTGTTTTACATGTCATTCATCTGCATTAAATTACTCTTAAGGGCTTTCATTGATGTCAGATAAGGGAGGGATTGAGACCCCTTCCTTGGCCCAAAACAACCACCCGTGCATTCTGATCCCAAGCCTCTAATCTAAAACTGAGTAGCAACTTAATTGACATTTGCCTAGAGGGCTAGGGACACCAACAGTCAGTTTAGTGTACTGGAGGAGACTAGTACAAATCAATCTGGCGTGTGCTCTGAAATTGGTGTCTAGAAGGGAGGTCAAATGTCAAATGACTTAAGCGGAGTGTTGGGGTTATTCTAATTAGGCACCTGCAATTTGCGGGACGAGCCTCCCCCCTTCCACCTGTCCCAACTGGCCAATTGAAGAGTTACTGTTAGATTGGCTTGCATTAAGCCAAATCCTTTACTCTGGATGACTAGGTCTAGCATACAGTAGTCCGAGTCAGTCTGAGTCTTGTATGCTTGATTGTGCTTGCATGTGCACTAGATCGGGAGCATCTTTTTGCCCATCACCACCTCCATTACAGGCTGAACCCATGGCTAATCAAAGCATTGATGATCACTTAAGGATCATCACTGAACAACTAGCCCGAATGAACCAAGACATCAAGCAATCTGAGGCTAGATTAGGGTCCAGGTTCGATCAAGTCGAAACTAGGTTGGGCATCCTAGAAGAAGCCGTGAGCCCCACACTGAGTCTGATCATGAGACCCCACCTCATCCTAGGAGAGCCCAACAGCCTGACCTCTACATAAGGCCAAACCTAGGAGACCACTTTGACCTGATCCAATCCTAGATGTCCTCCCTACGAGACCCAATCATGAGGAAGTAGACCAAGAAGAAAGAGCCCTTAGAAGTGTCAGACTTGAAGCACTACTTTCGATGGCTCTATGGACCCTAAGGACTACCTAGATTGGAGGAAGGGATGGACCAGTACTTTGACTGGTGCGGCATGTCTGAAGAGCATAAGTTTAAGTTTGCCAAGTTCAACTTAGTATGACAGGCTAGGTTATACTGGGCCACTTTAGAGTGAAGGCAATTATTAGAGGGAAGAGACCCCATAGTCACCTGGCATGCCATGAAGGCTAGACTTAGGTCCAATTATGTCCCCACATCATATGAACAGAGCCTATTGGACCAGTGGCAGGGATTAATTCAGGGTAGTAAAACTGTGAATGAATACATTGCTATATTCCAAGAGTATACCATGAGGTGTAATATCGTTCAGTCTGAGGAAGTCACCCTATCCAAGTTTAGGTATGGCTGAGAGCAGATATTCAAAGAGAACTCTACCTAAGAAGGGTATACGATTTAGAATAAGCTTACCAAGTTGCTAGGATTATGAACGTTTTCAGAGAGGGCCACCCTATCGTAGATCAGAGGCTACCAAGAGCCCTAGCCCATATCCAGGATCTAGCCAGGCCTATCCTAGTCGTCCCAGACCTACCCAGTACTCAGACCCCCGCCAGACTTTTCTGAGTCGACCCAACACTAGCCGACCCAGTACAAGCCGAACTGAGTTGAGTCGACCCCAAAATAGTACCCCTATACCCCAGAGAGAGGATAAGGGCAAATTTGTAGAGGTCCAAAGAAATTCCAACCCCAGATCAAATGCTTTAGATGCAACAAACCGGGA
Organism: Calamus simplicifolius; assembly: GCA_900491605.1. NCBI lineage: Eukaryota > Viridiplantae > Streptophyta > Magnoliopsida > Arecales > Arecaceae > Calamus > Calamus simplicifolius. The sequence goes on along the minus strand of UESW01002948.1, from coordinate 25,206 downwards.
CATATGATCAGCCAGTGCCAGTCAGATCCCTTCATATAGATGAGTTACCTGAGACTGAATCCGAGTCCCTAGTTGAGCCTAAGGGAGAGGTCTATGAGGCTGATACCCATCTGATAGATGAGTACGATGGAGAGGAGGAAACATTTGAGTCTGAAGACCTACTAGGAGTGGTTAGATGTATCTTGACTCAGACTCAAACTAAGGACAGGAAGATTGGTGTAGGACTAACATCCTACAGACTTTTGTTAAGATAGGGATAAGGTGTTCAAGATCATAGTGGATAGCGGGAGTTGTGTCAATGTCATCTCTATCAATACAGTTAAGTCATTAGGATTGACCATAGTTCCCCATCCTAGTCCCTATAAGGTCTCGTGGGTAGATTCCACCTCTATCCAATCAAGTCCAGATGCCAAATACTAATCAAATTGCAAAATTATGAGAAAAGGTTTGATGCGATGTAATTCCTATGGGTGTTAGTAGTATTATATTAGGTCGACCTTGGCTTTACGATCACGATGCCACCTTGTTTGGTCGATCCAACATCTGCTCTTTTAAACACAATGGGAACAAGTATGTGATACATCCAACTCCACCTAGGGACCCAATCAAGAAAGGTTCTAGCAACCTTAAGGATAGCAAGCCAAGAGTTAATCTGATTAAAGCTAAGGAATTAGAAAAGGACATCACTGAGGGTAATCCTGTTTGGATTTTGACCACTAAAGAGATTTATGAATCAGTCCAAAAGGAACAACCCCCAGAAGTAATTGAGATCCTAGAGAAGTTTAAGGATGTCTTCCCTAAAGAATTGCCTGATCAGTTACCACCCCTGAGAAACATCCAACATGCCATTGACTGATCCCAGGATCCACCCTCCCAAACCTTCCCCATTATAGGATGAACCCACTGAGCATCAAGAACTACAAAAACAAGTGGGAGAATTACTTAGGAAAGGTTTCATTAGGAAGAGCTTAAGTCCTTGTGCAGTTTCTGCACTATTAACCCCTAAGAAGGATGGTACCTGGAGAACGTGCATGGACAGTAGGGCCATTAACAAAATCACTATCAAGTATAGGTTTCCTATCCCCAGACTAGATGTCATGTTGGACATGATGGCGGGTGCCACTATCTTTTCCAAAATAGACCTTAAAAGTGGCTACCATCAGGTTAGAATTAGACCAGGGGATGAGTGGAAGACTGCATTTAAGACTAGAGATAGTCTGTTTGAGTGGGTCGTGATGCCTTTTGGGCTATCAAATGTACCTAGCACATTCATGAGAATCATGACCCAGGTCCTGAAAGAGTACATGGAAAAATTCTTAGTGGTCTATTTTGATGATATATTAATTTATAGCAAGACCAAAGAGGACCATCTTAACCATCTCAGATTAATCTGTCAGACCCTTAGAGAGAATAGCCTATATGCAAACCTTAAGAAGTGTGATTTCATGACGCATAGGGTTATCTTTCTAGGTTTTGTGGTAACCCAGAAGGTGTTTCAGCAGATCCTGAAAAGGTTAGGTCGGTCGTAGAGTGGCCGGTACCCATGAACGTCCACAATGTCCGCATTCCATAGCCTAGCAACCTTTTACAAAGATTCATTAGGGGATTTAGCACCATCGTCACACCCATCACTGATTGTATTAGGAAGGGTAATTTTGAGTGGACTAAGTCAGCTAATAAGGCCTTCCTAGAGCTTAAGGATAGGATGACTCATGCACCCATACTTAGACTTTCAGACTTTTCTAAGGTGTTTCAGGTTGCGTGCGACGCATCGGGAGTAGGCATGGGTGGAGTGTTAAGCCAAGAAAATTACCCCATAGCTTTCTTTAGTGAAAAACTAAATGAAGCTAAACTTAGATGTTCCACCTATGATAAGGAATTCTATGCGGTAGTACAAGCCCTTAAGTATTGGAGACATTACTTACTACCACAGGAGTTTGTCTTATTTTCTGATCATGAGGCACTCCGATTTCTGAACTCCCAAAAGAAGCTAAATTCTAGGCACGACAAATGGGTTGAATACATTCAGGCATACACTTTTGTCTTGAAACACCGTGCCGGTATAGAAAATAGGGTAGCAGACGCCCTAAGCCGTAAGTCTTTGTTGTTGAGTACTGTTAGCACCGAAGTTATAGGGTTCGATCGGATAAAAGATGATTATGAGACCTGTCATGACTTTGGTGAAATTTATAAGATCCTTCAGCTAGGCCATCCAGTACCAGTGGAGATTATTCCATCCAGGATGGTTACCTTTTTAGGGGCAATACTTTGTATTCCTAGGATGTCACTTAGAGAATTCCTAGTCTGGGAAACGCATGCTGAGGGATTAGCTGGTCATTTTGAAAGAGATAAGACTATTCTAGCGATAGAGGACCAAAATTACTGGCTAGGATTAAAAAGGCTCGTAGCCCTAATAATAGCCCGATGTCAAACTTGTGTCGTGGCAAAATAGCAGAAGCAGAACACCAGTCTATATACTCCTTTGCCAGTGCCTGATCGTCCTTGGTAAGACCTCAGTATGGACTTCATTCTAGGATTACCTAAGACCCAGAAGAAGCACGACTCCATCTTTGTAGTGGTCAATAGGTTCTCTAAGATGGCTCATTTCATCCCTTGTTCGCAAACCTTTGCGCATCTAGGGTAGCCCGACTTTTCTTAGACAGTATGGTCAAGCTCCATGGCCTACCTAAGACCATTGTTTCTGATAGAGATGTTAGGTTCACCAGCTACTTTTGAAAAATGCTATGGCATATGTTAGGGATCAAACCTAATTTTTCCACAGCCTTTCACCCCCAAACGGATGGACAAACTGAAGTAGTAAACCATAGTCTAGGAAACCTTCTTAGGTGCCTTGTAGGCGAACACCTAGGGATGTGGGATTTATTACTGCCTCGTACAGAGTTTGCCTACAATAGCTCAGTGAATAGGTCCACGGGAAAGAGTCCATTTGAGATAGTCCACGGGTACAAGCCTAATCATCCACTTGATCTAATTCCTTTACTCCTCCACACACGAGTCTCAGAGTCCGCACAAGCATTTGCACAACATATCAAAGACTTACAAAAGGACATTAGCCAGAAAATAAATCTAAGAAATGAAACTTATAAAAGACTGGCTAACTCCTGAAGAAGAGCCAAAGAGTTCGGTGTAGGAGATTATGTCATGGTTAGGCTTAGGCCTGAACGGTTTCCATTAGGTACCGTTAAGAAACTTCATGCTCGTGGAGCTGGTCCCTTTAAAATAATAGAGAAGGTAGGACCCAATGCCTATGTGCTAGATCTGCCCTTGGATTGGGGCATTAGCTCTACCTTCAATATTGCAGACGTAGTAGAATATAGGGAACCGGTAATGAATCTTAGTGAGTACTTTGGACCTAACCCTCCTTTCATGAGCGAACCTACCCAAGAGTGTCCACCACCAATTTTATCTGAGCGAGGAGAGTGGATCGAGCGTATCCTAGACGATCAAGCTATTATGATCTAGAACCGCGGTTATCAATGCTACCTGGTACGATGGTAGGGTCGCCCCGAATCTGACGATTTATGGATTACTCAAGAGGACCTGCAACATCTCGACCCAGACCTACTAGAGAGATACCAGAGCCAGAATGACCCATACTCGACGGGGTCAAGTTCTTCCCACCCCGAGAGAATTGATGCGGGCACCAAGATCAAGCAGAGGATTCTTAACCCTCTATGGATATCTGATTAGTTATGATTCAAGTATTGAGTTGAGAAATAAAGTTTAGTTTATTTTGAGTCCCATCCAGTTCATTTTATTCTAAATTGAGTCCTATCCAGTTAAGTTTATTTTAATGTAGTCCTGTAGTAAGTTCATCAGCTTACAAGAGGAGACATCAGTATTGGAGCAGAAGACAAGGCCATCACAGTTAGACAGAGCAGCTACTAAATTCAAGTTTGTGCCACACCTACTTCAAGCAGCCCACATGCCACCTAGCAGAGCAAGCAACCTTCCCAATCTGGATGATCACCTTCCTCATCTGGATGCTGCAGATTTCATGCCAAATTAAGCTGCCGCTGATTGCATCTCAATCATATCTAGAAGATCACCTACCTCATTTGGGCGCCACAGATTTCATGCCGAATTTAGCTACCGCTGATTGCATCTAGAAGATCACCTTCCTCATCTGGACGCTGCAAATTTCATGCCAAATTTGATTAGGACGCCTTTTTTTCTTTTCTTTCTTTCCATATCTGTATTTTCTTGGGCCCCAAGTCTCTTGCTCTATAAAAGAGACCCCCTTGTATAAATAATGTATCTTTTATTATTAATCAATCAATCCAAGTTTTGAGTTATTGTGATTTTTGTTAGTTGGTTCTCTGGTGCTCTTGTTTCTCTCCTCCTGCGCGTGCCAACATCCCAAGTCTCCAAGAGAAACCTTGGTCGCCCACTCCTTTTCTCTACTCCTTTCTTGTCTCTTTGCCTTTATTCTAAATTTTTTCTATGATTCTTTAACCCTTGTATGGTGATCTTGCAAATCCCTCAGTAGCCACGAATCCAGGATTCAAGACCATCGTCATCCAGGACAATGGATACTTGGCCGCAGATCCGTGGGCTCAAGGCTTGGTCATCTAAGGCGCATCCACTAGGCAGAGCAACCCCTTCAACACTTTGATCTTCCCCTCTTGCCAGGTACACCCCTCTAATCTACTAGTAACTTTATTGTAGAAGAGCAAGCCCTACCGGGGCTTCTTAGCGTCGGCGATCCTTCTTCTTTATTTTTTTAGAAAATGTTTCACGTGCGGATTTACTGTGAATTTTTTGAATCCCTCTTAGGCTATTACTTTGGGAGAATAATCAACTGCAATCATTAATCATTAAAAAAAAAATTACTTGCATGTGAATCGGTACTGCATCTTTTTTAATCTGTCATCATGTGACTGAAGAGAGCCAAGTAATGCACTAACTGAAAGTTTGGTTAGAACCTTGGATTCTTCTATAGCAGCTACAATATGATCATATTTAACCGATAAACTTGATAATATTTTTTCAACAACTCTTTGATCAGATAAATCTTCACCATAAATTCTCATTTGATTAACAATTTCTAGAACTTAAAAAAAAAAATCTGATCTAAAGAATCATCATCTTTAATGCTTAATGTCTTAAATTTTTTACGAAGGGTTTGGAGTTTAACAGTTAATACCTTAATATCACCTTGATATTCTTCTTGCAACAAATCCCAAGCATCTTTGGAGGTTATAGCTGCTGAAATTCGAGGAAAAACTACATCACCAATGGCATGTTGAATGAAGAAGAGAGCTTTGGCATCCTTTTTTATGTTATCTGGCTTTAATGCTCCTTCCTCTGATAGGCCTTTCTCCATCAATTCCCATAAATCTTATATGATAAAAAGAGTCTTCATCTTCTTGCTCCAGAAATCGTAGCCTTCTTCTTTGAATATTGGGATCACCGGGTTGATGGTATTGCCATTGAATGCCATTGGCTCTGATACCACTTGATAAAAAATGGGACTAAAGAATTTTAAAGTAGCTAGGGGCTTCTTCAATGATGATTAAAAAGTTAAGAAGAAAAATAAAATGAAAGGATAAACTTGCTCTATGTATTATCTAGAATGATGTTATTTATAAAGGTTTAAATAAAGATGAAAGGAAACATCATGCAGCAAGAAATTAGAGGCACGTTACCCACTATCTAATAACGTACGAAACTAACTAGCCTACGTACAGATAAATTAAAATGATAAAACCTACAAACAGATAAAATCCATGTACAGATAAACTAAAAATAAAATATGGGATACATAGAGTGACTTGGTCTTTCAACAACTACAAAGTAGGAGAATGTGGGACTTGTGTTATCCAACTACAAAGTAGGAGAATATGGGACACTTCAATTCTGCATTATCTCAACATTAATAAGTTAAGTTTTTTTTTTTTATTCTTTCATCATAATAATTTAATTTATTATGATAAAAATTATTGTTCACCGTAATATGGTAAAGTTATTATTATTATTATATTTTTTACGTTATTACAGTAAAAAAAATAATTTTCGCTTCACACCCGCCAGCGTTATAATATATTTCGCCCGAAACCCTCCCGCAATTTTCTTCTCTTCTACCTGAAATCCTCGCTCCCACGATGCAAATTCGAGACTCCGTCGACCACCGCGAGCTCCTCTCCACCGTCAACCCCCGGACGCCGGAACCCTCCCCCGCCGGATTTCGACAAGGTTTCACCGATGTCAGTTCTTATATTTCCACATTTTCTTTAGTACTGTGCGAGCATCATACCCTTGTCTTTCCTCAGTCTCCGTCTGAGAGGCATCTCAGATATAGAGAGGGAGAGAGCAAGAGAGATATATTGAGGGAGAGGAGTAGGAAGGAGAAGGTGGGTTCTCGGCTCCACTCTCTGGTCTCTGTGGTGCCAAGGCCCTTTATTTTGTTTTCTATTTTTCATGGAGGAGACGATAGGGAGATGCATGAAGGACTGGCCTCGCGACAGGGAAGGGGAGCGGAGAGGGACAGACGCGAGTTTAGGATTATTAAGACAACAGAGCGCATGACATTGCCGTGACTGTAAGTAGTTTAGGATTATTATCCCCAATGTAACTGAAGAATAATTTTATAATAAATTTCGTATGACGAAACATCAAAGGCATTGAAGCCTTGGACTAGACCTAGAACTAGAATGAAACAGACTTGCAGAAGATGAATTTGAACACCCAGGAAAATGGGTGGTTCCCTCTTAAAGGATACATGCCCATTTTTTTTTTTTTTTGAAAAGAATAAAAGAATATGATTCAGAGAACTGGCGTGCTTTTGATTGTTTTCATTACACATCATGGCTAGATTTACATTTTTAGGCAGCTCTTCTCATTTCTATTAAGATGCATAGAAAAATATATGGCATAGAAAAATATATGGAGTCTAAAGTTGATGGCTCAGTATCATTTTGTCTGATTGGATTGAGCATGCCATGATAGAAGCGCCAGTATTAGAAATATGCACCATATAAACTTGACTCTCCTTGGCAAATAGCTTGGTGATTTGAAACTGGCAAAATACTTTGTACTAAATTTTGGATTTAAATACTAGAAGTGGTAATGGCATGGTTCATAATTTTGCCTAAACAAAAAAATAGTTCAAAAATTTTGTTTTGACCTACTGCAACAGCAGATCGATATGAATCCATTGTGTATCAGTTTTGGCTCTTTTTTGTCCTATTTCCAAATCTTTAGTCTTTTAGCTGGTATCTTATTCTTAATTGGTGATTAGTTTGTGCTTGAGCACATCTATCTGTATTCATTGCAGTAATTTTCTACTGATTTAGTTAATAAAAGGGTTTTGTTATATTCAATTGTTGCTATCTTATTGTTGATACCCTTGTTATGTTTCCATTACATTGAATTTTTCAATGTTCTTTAAATTTACATTACAGAGTTCTGCCATTTAATTTGAAATTTTTTTTCCTATTCAGATGATTCTTGATTAGTTGAAATGTTTCATGAATCTAGGTTGTAATGCATTCTGAAACTCTGTTGTTTGTGCTTAGGCAATGAGTAAAATGTTGGCTAATGGAATGCTACTTTCAATCTGAGTATTTGAAACTTAGATGCATGTATACTTAGTAAAATGTTTTTATTTGATGATTTTGGTTATGAAACCGATGAGTGTGATCCACTCTATGTACATGTTATATGATTATGGCTGTAGCTTAAAGGTTGGAGTGTTTTTGTGGTCCAATTACTTGGGTGGTGATGAATGGAGTAGTTCAGGAGAATATTTGCCAATCTCTTTGTCAAATGAGTAGGCATGGGAAGAACTGAATCGAGTGTAATGATTCTTCCCCTTTTTTGCTTTCAAGTGTGTTATTTCTTTGTGAAGCTTCTCACTTATCCCCTTCTTTTAGAGCGTTTGTTGCTGCAATGGCTTACAATGCTGACACACACCACCCTCCAGTCAAAAGGAGAGCAGATTTAATAATTTTGATAGTGGGGCTTTGGTTGGCTTGGTTACACGGCACAAAGGGGCTGCACACCACCGGGGATGGCTCCTAAAATACAGTTCTTCTGTACAGCCCCAAAACATCGCAGCCTTCACGATCTTTCTTGTACAGCTCTACTTCACCGTTGAGGTCCAGGATCTTCTTCTCTGGTGAAAATGCCAGTTTCATGTCATCACCCTTCTTACTAATACATCCAATGCATATTTCTCTTCGCCATTATGTTCGGAGTTTGTTTTGAGAAGCTCTTGTCTATGTTCAGAATTCTGCAAACATGAGAATACATTTCCAAATTCCAGTTCTTGGAAATGCTCATTGATTCCCTCCTTGATATTCACTTTGCTGAATTTATCAGATTTCCCTATTTTTTTGTTCCAACAGTTAATCAAGATCTCTGATAGCAAGTAACAGCTCAGAATTAGCTTCTTCTGTCTTCTGTAGTTGCAAACGAAGATTTGCGTTCAGATTTTCTCATGATTCAGCTCTTGTTTAATTTCTTCAAGCATCGAACATGGATCTTCTCCATCAGGCTGAGACTTTCCTGAAAATTTTTCATCATCATTTGTTCTTTTCTGTGAGAGCCTGAGTACTTCACATTCCCTTTTGAGCGCATCTCTTTCCTCTTTTAGGCTACTTATTTCCCGTGAAAGCTCCTGTCATCGCCTGCTCTCCTTGACAAATTGCTTTCTGAGAGTCTGCAGTTCCAGCTCTGATAATTCTACCTTTCTCATCAAAGAAATAATATCCTTCTTAGCTTCTCAAGGGTTTCATCTGGGTTCTGCAGTCTTTCTCTGAGCCCAGCCTCTCCTGAACTGTTTGTTGACCTATCTGTGCTTCCATCAGGAACTGAAGTCCCAGACCAGTCGCCTGAGCTGTTCATCATCAGCTTTTGAACGTCACTGTTGCTGAGAAGCGACATCAATCCAGGGGAGTCCTGATGAATGTTGTTATGCTTGAATCCATTTTCTTTTGGTGTATATACCAAACTGGTTTCTGAACCTGATGCTGATATAGCATCAAAGCTGTTAGATTTCAAGAGGTTGCCATTAGAGTCGCCTGGAGGTGGCAAGCTTCTGCTGGATGAGAATTTCACTTGTGCTTGGCCGTCTATTAGGGAGGTGTTCTGCAAAATTTTAAACCAAAATTCAGGTTTGATCATGGACCACTGCATGTAGAAGGATGATAAAAACAGAATGAATAATATTTCAGTTTCTTTTTTTTTTTTTTTAATATATATATCGAAGCACTCTCTTGGCATGAGAACAAGCATTGTAGCTGCTATCAGCTGCTTGAATCATTTTGAGTCTTTGACTCAAGGAAGTTCTAAGATTGAAATTTTTTTTTATTAAATATAGTAACAATTGGGGACTGCATATTACATATTCAAAAGTAAAAATCCAAATCCATTTCAGCATCATATGTTTTATTTCATGACTAAAGTAATAGAGGCTCAGATTTTACAAAGCATATGCATGGAAAATGGTAAAGATCTAATTCAGACCCAAACAAGGATCACACAAATGTTGTTTCATCATAGAAAGTTGCCAAGGATAAATCAAAAGTTTCAGTTTTTTTTCCTTTGTTGACAATAGTATCAGATGCATTGCAACACCTATTTCATTTATTAAAGCATCAAGTATCGGCAAACTTCACTTTTTAAGTGAGTAATTTGCTGGTAGAAACAAGATCTAGTGGGGGAAAAGAAAACCTTAGATTCATATCCTTAAAATGATTTGGCCTTACTTCCACAGAGTTGATTCCATTTGTGCTATCAATAGCTTTGGTGACTTCATCGTCATCACACTTGCTTAACTGGCTCTGCAGCGTTCTGTGTTGCGGTCTGACTGTTGCATCTCCATTGTCACTAGTTTCTCTAGAAAGTTAAAGATATGACCATGAAAATGACCAAGTAATTAGCAATATACCCGAAAACAGGAAAAGTAGATCTCTGATAGACTAGTTTTTGAGCAGTACCTTCCCTCACCATGACCCTGCAATCTCTGTAGCGTAACCTGTCATTTGAGTTACACTTCAACATCAGAAAACGCATACTTAACCAAATCCACGACTCCTAGGTCACAAGAAGTGTCCCAATAAAACAGAACCTTCTTTGGGGAAGAAGAACCATCAACATGCCGATGTCTCTCCAATAAGTATTAGCAGTTGCTTCTGACTCTAGTTTTGTATTTATTGGTTAATTTATTAATCTATTCCCTTGTGAAGGCTGGGATATTTGACACACTGGTTTTCCATAAATGCATAACCATTAAAGAATTGAGATTTTGTGCTTTTATCTTTAGTTACTTTATTTCAATCTTATGTGGTGTATCAGATTTGTTGTCATCCAACGATGCCGATTGATAAGAGTTGGATACATAAGAATCGAAATTGTCCAGAATATGATGCCGGCATTAAGAAGTTTATAGAAAAGGCAAGGCTTCATGTTAATGAAGAAGGAAAGATACGTTGTCCTTGTGTGCGGTGTTATAATGGCTCATGGCAAAAGCCTGATTTAGTTAAGTTACACTGTTCGTTAAGGGGTTTCTCGAAGACGTATCAGACATGGTATTTTCATGGAGAATGGTTTGGAAGCAATGTCTTGGAAGAAAATGAGAATGAAGATGATGATCAAGAAAGAAAACAAGATGAGATGGTCGAAGCATTGCAGGACATCACTGGCCCAAGTGGTGCTCACACTAAGGTTGGCAATGATGATGATAATCCGATGATGTCTGACCATGAAAGGACCGATCACAGTAAGAAATTGGATAATCTTTTCAATAAGGTGGAATCTGAGCTTTATCTTGGATGTGAAAAGTTTTCTGCTTTGATATTCTTAGTGAAGTTTATGCACATTAAGGTCCTCAATCGGTGGACAAATAAGTCTTTTAATATTTTGCTTGAACTATTGAAAGAGGCATTTCCGAATGGTACTAGGATACCATCTTTGCACTATGAGGCCAAAAAGAAGATGAATGAGTTGGGTTTAAGCTATGAAAACATACATGTATGCAAGCATGATTATACTATCTTTTGGAAGGAGAATGCCTCTTTAGAAAAATATTCGGTATGCAACGAGCCTAGGTCAAGTGGGTGGAGACAAAGGTAAGAAAATACCTCATAAAGTTATGCAGTAATTTTCACTCACACCTATTTGAAACATCTATATGCCTCAAGACATACAGCTGAAGATATGAGGTGGCACTATGATAAGCGACCGATCACAGATGGGGTGCTACGACATCCAGCAGATGGAGAAGCATGGAAAGATTTTGATCAAAAGTATCCTAAGTTTGTCAGTGAACCAAAAATGTAAGGTTAGGTCTTGCTTCAGATGAATTCAATCCATTTGGGAACATGAGTAATGCATACAGTATGTGACCCGTCATTTTAGTATCTTATAACTTACCTCCATAGAAATATATGAAAGAGACATTCTTCGTGATGTCGTTACTTATCCTCGGTCCTAAATCTTCAAGAAAGGATATGGATATATTTTAAGGCCAATAGTAGATGAACTTAAAAATTTATGGACCGAAGGTGTTGATGTATACGATGCATGTACGAAAGAGAGTTTTCGGATGCACGTAATTATTTTATGGACTGTGAATGATTTTTTAGCATACTCATTATTATTTGGTTGGAGCACAAAGGGTTATAAGGCATGTCCAGTTTGTAATGAGTAAACCTCATCCAAAAAGCTAAAAGACAAGATTTGCTATATGGGACATCGCCATTACTTGCCTATTGATCACAAGTGGCGAAATAGTAGATTACATGATGGAAGTACAGAGCATGGAGTTAAACCAAAAATGTTGACCGATGAAGAAATATTAATGCAATTAGAATACATAGCTGCTGAAAAGCTCGGAAAGCATCCAAACAATAAACATCGAAAGTGAAAGTGTGCACCAAATGAGTTGAATTGGTATAAGAAGAGCATTTTCTTCGAGTTAGAGTATTGGTCATCATTAAAATTGAGACATAACTTAGATGCAATGCATATTGAGAAAAATATTTGTGGCAATATTGTGGGAACTTTATTAAGCATCGAAGGTAAGATAAAAGACATATAAAGCAAGAGAGGACCAAGCTTCAATGGGGATCCGAAGGGAGTTGTGGTTACAAACTCAAGGTAATAGAGTTTCTAAGCCTCCTGCATCTTACCATTGGCATTAGATGAAAGAAGACAATTCTGTAAGTAGCTAAAATCTGTGAAGGTGCCTGATGGATATTCTTCCAATATATTAAGGTGCATAAATGAAGGTGATGGAAAGATATCCGGCTTGAAGACACATGATTGTCATGTACTACTTCAAAGATTGTTACCTATTGGCATTCAACCATTCTTGCGGAAACATGAGAGTAGTACTTTAGCATTCTAATTTCCTCCCATAGCTTTGTTCAAGGACATTGTATGTTAGGGATTTGGAGTTGTTAAAAGAGCAGATTGTGATGATCTTATGCAAGTTTGAACGAATATTCCCACTAGCATTTTTTGACATTATGGTGCACTTATCAATACATTTGCCTTACGAGGCCTTACTTGTCGGACCTGTTCAAAGTAGATGGATGTATCCTTTCGAAAGGGCACTTGGTACGTATAAACAATATGTACGTAATAAGGCTCGTTCGGAAGGTTCAATTGCAGAAGCTTATGTTGTCAACGAGTCTCTCACATTTTGTTCTATGTATCTTCGAGGTATAGAAACAAGATTTAATCATTCGGAACAAAATTTTGATTCGGATAGCCATTTGGACAAGCAATTAAATATATTTGCAACTCATTGGCGACCTCTTGGAAAAGGAAGAATGGTGCATTTAGATGATACAACTTTAAAACAAGCACATTGGTACCTCATCAATAATTATCTAGAGGTACAACCATTTCTCAAGTAAGTATACTTGTAAAATTATTTCTTCATATCTCTAAATTATCTATAGTGCTTAGCGTAATGTTCTCTATAGCCAACACATTGAACAGCTAAATCCAACTAGATCGGAACAACTAGACCAATTATAGAAGGAATGATTTTTTGAGTGGTTTAAAAATGAAGTAAGCCCGTACATTCATTAATATTATAAATTATTATATCATGTGTCTTTATTTCAAATGACATTGATGCTTGGTTTATTCAGATGTTAAATAAGCATTTTGCTGAAGCATCTGAAGCTATTGATGAGCTTTATTCATTGGCTATTGGTCCCGACAGTCGTGTGTGCTCGTATACTGGCTGTGTGGTGAACAACGCTAAATTTATCACTGTTAATCAAGATGTCAGTCATAAAACACAAAATAGTGGCGTTTGTGTTCCCTCTACTTATCTAGGAGAAGAAATTAACTTTTATGGTATATTATTAGCGGTCTTTGAATTTTATTTTGTTAAAGGTTGTAAGGCGATAATGTTCAAGTGCAAATGGTTTGCAACTGAACCAAAGCACAGGAGAATGCAACGATTAAACATTATAAGTATAAATATTAGTTCACAATGGTACAAACATGAGCCATTCATTTTAGCATCACAAGCTGAAAAGGTTTTCTACTTTGATGATTTGAAGAACAATTCTATTGAAAAGTGGTATACAAGGTTAGTCATCATCATTTGTGGGATATTCCAAAAAAGATGATTATATTCAGAAGAAGTATATCAAGAAGATGATTCAACAGTCCTTTGATTCACATATGAGCAACCTAACATGGACACTGATGCTGAAATAGTTACAATTCAAGAAAACATTAGAGGTCAAAGTGTTTTCGGTCAAGATGAGTTTATATGCGAAGAGGTTGAAGAGGATGATACACTAGCTGATTATGATAGTGAGGGATCTATGCATAGTTCTGATATGAAGGATGATGAAGAAATGAGCATATTAGTGATGACAGTGATTAATTTGGTAGCATTCATGTTTTTTTTTACTTATTACAACTATATGTTCTTATACTTTCTTATTTATTAATTCTATGTATGTTTGTTTGTAGATATCTTCGAGAGATACTCCTGCTACATTGAGGCCAGATGATTTTCCTTACATTCCCCTCTGACAGAGGGGTCATCTGTCGGCGCATCATATAATAATTCTACTTTAAACTTATATTATTTAACTATATTTATTTATGTTATTTTGCACTAATTTAGTTCATTATGTTTTGCAGCTATGTCATCAAAGAAGAGGGGCCGAGGTCCTACTCGTGGATACAAGTCCGCACATCTAATTGATACGCGTGATGGACAGAAGTTGCCTATTCTTCTGCCATCTGAGGTTGGACAACCATTAGGAGAGTTTCGCTCCGAGTTTCTGACCGAGATAGGAGTGGTTGTATGTGACATGACACCACTTGCGGTCAGAAAATGAAGTGAGATCACGGATGCACAGAAAGCACCTATGATCGATCGATTTCAGATCAGTATAATTGTATTAGATTATTTTAAATTACTTTTAGATTACTTTTAACGTACTTAATATACCTTATAACTTTTATAATTTTTTAATATATTTGTAGGAGAAGTTCAATCTTGATATGACTTTAGATCATATTAAAAAGGGTATTGAGTTTCAAATGAATAAAGTATATAAAGAATTTAGATATCGGCTTCATATATACTTCATTAGTCACGATGGGGACACAAGTGTGAGCTTAGCAAAGCAAAATAAGCCATCTCGTATCTCGCAGAGTGGCTGAAATTTTCTTTGTGATTATTTTTATTCAAATGAGTATAAAGTAAATACATCCATACAATTATTTTAATAGTTTATATTTTTTACAAACTCATGTAACCCTTTCCATTCTTTGATGTAGAAAAAATCAGAAACAAATAAATCTAATCAGAAATTACAGCCATATGCTGCTCTAACCGGATCGAAGTCTATACCGGCTCATTCTTATGATATGGTAAGGAAACTGTGAACCTAGTGCTTTTATATTTATGTATTGTGTGGTCTGATGGTTCATCAAAGTGGCAATGCTTGATCTATTTTACTTTTCGTCATTTTATCATTGGTTTTAGAAGTGGCAATGCTTGATCAGTTTAACTTGTGTAGCTTAATTGAGATGGAAACATGTTCATAATTTCGTGTTGTAACGGAGTCTGTGACTTGGCTTGTTAGCTTAAGGAGTTAGCTTTAGCCTAGGTGATAAAATTGCTGTCTATTGAATTATTGATTTAGTATCACGGAAGTATGAAGAGTGCATCATGAATGTTTTCTTTCTTTTCCTTTTTTTTTTTTTTGGGCACTGTAGGGGAAGGGGAGGTTGAGGGGTGGGTACAAAATGTTGTCTTAGTCAAAGGTATGGCTTTATTTAAGGTAATTTACAGAGTCATGTATTGCATTCACATGATATATGATTTTTTTGTCTATATATCAGGCTATTGGTTTGTCATATTGGACTGTTAAAATTAATGCTTATTTTTCATTTTTTTTATAGAACATTTGGTTGAAACTGACTTACTAGATTTCCTAGTTTTGTGATATATTTGATTTAACAGTCTATTAACAGTGGTTTTCTTTCCTTTTTTTTGTCTCACTTTTTTACTTGTTTATGATCCATATAACATTTTTTACCAGAAGCTGCCACATGTTGTTATAATTTCCATTTGAATGAGTTATTATTTCCTTTTTAAAAAAGATGTTATGGATGTGTTGTGTGAAAGCAAAATGTCAACAATTTACTCATGGAGAAGAAAAGAACAATGCAGGGTACCTTTGATTAACTGATATATGAGTTATCAAAAATATATATGTTTTGATGCGATTTCAAGTGCTATAAGCTTCTAAAATAAGTCTCTCATGGAATTGCCTAGCAGAGAAATTCTGAATTTTCTTTCTTTTTTAACAATTAAACTATTATTCAAAGTTCAAAACCTTGTTGGTGTAAAGAACAAGTGCAAAAAGAAAAGAGTAGGAACAAAGCAACCTTGATTTCCTGATGCTCTGGGCCTTATTTGGTTAATGGTGAGTCCTGTAATGTGGGTCTCAGGCTAGAAGTGTCGCAGGCCTTATATGCTGGCAGGACTGGAAGATGAAATGAAAGGATGGCGTCATGTGGAGAAACTGCTGTCTGCATGTTTACTGCACCCAATACTAGAGCCTTCTGAAGTCCCCATGATTCTCTTGATGCTCTCAAGTTATTCCTTCTCTCAATTTTCTTGCCTAACTTCCAGTCGTGTTTATGCTAAAAATACAGATCCAGATAAAGGTTATGTAAATGGGCTTTCCCTTATCTAAAAATAAGCATTAATTTTGCAGATAGGTTCCTATAAAGTGGATGGATACTATTGAGGAATTGAACTCCTGTTTTATGATCTAGGTATGATCTTAGAATAGATCTTTTGAGCAGTGCATGTGGTAGAGGATGGACTTTCCAAATGAGTGGTTGGTTATCTTATTATTAACATAGATTGCCGACCGGCAATTATGGAATGTCTTGGGATTGTCAACTTAGGCATTTTCTGGCCTTTTATGCTCGAATGCCTTTCTTAATTTATGCTTCTTGGTTATAATCCTCATACAAAATGCATTACCATGATGCCATGTGTAAGCCCTTTTATTTGAATAGACTATGAACACTATCTTTCGAGATCTGGTCTTTCTTTTAGCATATTTCTATTCTAAACTCACTTTAGGTATTATTTTTGCATCATTTTATCTATATTGTTATATGATAAGCTTAGTTGATAGGTAATGTTAGCTTCATTGCCATATTGAAAAATCTCATGCATAGATTGCCTTTGAACTTTCTGCTAGGTAGCTCCAAAAAAATCTAAATTGATAGGGACAAATGAGAATAGACATTAATTCCATATGACTCAGGATAGTTTTCTATTAATATTTTCTTGTTTTTGCTCCTTTAGGATCCATCTCTTATTGCAATTAAAGCTGAGGAATTCAGTTAGACATTCTTGTCTAACAATTGCTTTCTTAGGATTAAAACTTTCTTGTATTTTGTCCCATCTGTTTGACATGGTCATTCCATCCTTCATAAACTTAAATTCTTGACTCGTCTTATAATATCAACTTGTCCTTTGGTTTGGGATTTGCTTATGACACCAGATTTGTTGGATGCCTCCATTCATAAGAAGGATAAATGTCTTTCTAACTATTTTTAAGGCATAAATTTGGATGCTTGAAGGGATGCAAGCTTCCACTGTAGTCGATTCATGCAGGCCCAGGAAAAAGAAAAATCTCAGCCAGCTCCTTTTATTTTAAACTATTATTTTTTTTAATAAAATTTATTATCTTAAATTATTATTATTTTTTTCAGAGAGATCTTGTTACGGAAGAGGAGCATCAAGACTTCATCTTTGAAATACTCTTTATTTTGACAAAAAGAAGAATCAATGGATAAATAAAAGAGCTGAAGATACCCATGTAGTTTTAATAATTAAAAATACAATATTCTTGAATGTAATGTTTTATACTAAACATGTTGAATTTGTTTTCTTTTCATTGCAGGCACAGTTAGTAGAGCAACTTTTCTCACAGGACTCTTCAGTAGAACCAATCAATGAGGATGCCGCTTTTGAGGAGGTTTTAGGCTCTAGATCTGGTTATAGAAGGGGATGGGGTTCACTACCGAAGGGTACATAAAAAACTAGAGGTAGTTTTTATCTTCTGAAAACTCACAATTAAAGGATGAGCTACATAAGTGCCGAGAGCTCATTGCTCAGCAACAGAAGACCATCGAGAATCTAAAGGCGCGACTGATGAGCTCACTACTTACATGCGACAGCTAGTGTCTGGATTTTCTCCAAGTAGATCCCAACAGACCTCATTTCCTTTATAGTACATGTATTTGTTTAATTATATATTTTCAAAAATATTGTATATGATGATTTTATTGAAATGAATAAAATTTTTATAAAAATTTTGAAATAGAAAATTATTTCTAATATCGTTACTTTAATATTATATTAAATTATTGTAACAGATGCAAAATAAAAAAATTAAAAATAAAAATTTATTGTGGCAAAATATTTTTGTCATAATAACTGTCTATTACGGTGAAACTAAGTCACCGTTATAGCTTGTAACCTATTACGGTGAAACAGTTTTGCCATAATCGATAGCTATTAGGCGAAAATGTTTTGTCGTAATAGGTTACAAGCTATTATGGCGAATTAGTTTTGCCATATCTATTACTGCGAAACTAATTCACCATAATAGGTTTTTTTTAAATTATAATTTTTTTAAAATTTATAATGATATATTTTTGTCGTAACATGTTTATTATAAGTAAATAATTTCGTCGTAATAAATTATTACGACAACAACTTATTACGATGATTTGGGAATGTATTACGATAAATTTTTTATTATCATAATAACTTATTACAGTGACTTTTGTACGTATTACGATGAATTAATTCGTTATAATAAGTCATTTTTCTATAGTGAACAAAGTATAATAATAGTGTGAGACTCAAATGATATAATCCAGGCAAATTACTGTAAATTACTAAAATTTTAAAGAAATAAATACTTACGTATTAATAACACCTTTTTATTTTTTTTTGCTGAACGTTCAATAGAATCACAAAAATACTTTATCCCTAAAGGGTCAATAACCACCAAGGACCAGTGATCCCTTCATAAACATAATAACAATAATCAACAACTTAATATCAAAAATATTAATTTCATTAAAAAAGCACTTACCAGAGTTATAAGAAGCTAGAAACAATTGATCCACATAACAATGCTATAATCTTTTAGCAATCAAATCTGATCGTTCCAGCCGATTAGAGTGTACAAGATCTGTCCAGGGTTTATGAAGTCATACATGTTAAGCAGTTTTGATTTCTTGAGTTGGTTGTACAAATAACTACCCAAATCAAATTATTCAATCCCACAGTTTATTAGAAACTTGTAACATCTAGTAATTGTATATGAAATACAAAAAATATAAAATATCTTATTACCTCATATATATCACAATACAACTAGAAGTAACATATCCATTAAGTAAAAGTGGCCAATATCTTTCCGAATAATATAACAAGACCCATTCATGATCAAAGACACCAGCATCCAATGCCACAGTTATTGTATTTGTATCTCCCAAACTTTTGCAATATGATTCTTTAATATAACAAACTCCATGGACCCCCCTTCTTTGCTTTTTATCTGTAACTTTTGCGGGACAATCTTAGCCTGTTCATAGTAATGAAATTCAATTCACATATGTTACATAGCAAATAGTTTATCAATATAAATTAATCATAAATTTAAATAAGTTAAAAAGTTTCAAATACCTTGACTCGATCATCAATAACTAATGCTCGAGGCAATGCAATGTGAGAACCAACAAAATCTTTAACTTTCACAGGATCATCACCAATTGTTATTGGAAGGAGAGCATCATTGTCAAAACAAACATCAATAGATATACGATAATTATGAATACCCAAAGGAATTTCATGTACAACAGAGTTTGGCACTATATTCTCAATCACTGTACCATATCCAATTATATTGTTAATAGATCTACTACAATTTGCATGATTTTTTCTTCAAAGAAATAACATTAAAAATTTAAGAATTATGAATTTAAATAAATGCTAAATATAAGTAAATATTAACATACCTTTTATGCCTTTTTATCTAATAACAATAAATTCTAGACTTGCATCATCTTTTGTATCAAAATCATAATAGTTTTATTTTTATGCAGTTTTTTAACTAACAACTGCTATCTTTGACTGAAACATGTTGAGCACTTACAGCATATTTAGGACTTTCTTTCAACTTTGTTTTTTCTTCTGAAGTTGACGTAGCTGATCAAGTAATGATTTTCTTTTCTCAGCATCTTCTTTTGTTGTTGGTTCAATTTTCTTTATTCTTCTAACAAATGTTGTAAGATTTCGCTTTTTTGTTCTTTTCAAAAGATTGAAATAGGTTGTAGGGGTAACCATGCCTCCAGCACCCCTTACTCGACCACCATGTTTGAGATTTTTCAATGCCATTCCTAATATATCTTTTTGTTTCGATTCTTGTATTGATCCATCTTTCACCTTCATTGTATTGTCATCCTAATATGTAGACAAACAAACCATACATTAGGGAGTTATAAAAGAATCTATAATTAGCTATTAAATGATTGTTACATATTTACTTACAATCTTCTGTATGACTTCTTGGATGACTTTACTCTTAGAACCATTATCTTAAATAAACAGCTTTCATACAACACTTCATCAACGTCTTCATCGATGCTCATCTCATTTTTCTATAATTAGCTAATAATTACTCAACAATGTAGAACTAAATATTCAACACTTACTATCTTTTCTTCTACATTAACAAATCATGCCTAGATGAATGATATTAAGATTCATTGCTTTTTGCCTTTCAGTTTGCAACCTACTCCATTCTTGAAATTTTGGAGAATTATACTTACCGACAAAGGCATTCCAGGCATCTTTTTTTATGAATGGGTAGTACTTTGGAGGGTTATCAAATAAGGATCGCCTATCCTCCAATGAATTCAAGAATTTTATCCTCAACTTGTACTTAAATTGTCTTCATTTTGTACAAGCAAATGACAAAATATGTTTCTTTCCTTCAACTGTCACAATATAAGTTTTCTACAAAAACATAGAAATACATAAGAGTATACTAATAAATAAAAATTTAATTAAAAAAATTAAGAGAAAACCCACCTTTATTTGATTCCAAATTTTGTTTTTCAGTTCTTTAGGAACTGAAAGCCAATTTTCGAAATCAATAGGCACAGTGGTCACTTAGATAACTTTGCATTTCCGTATTAAACACCCCTAAAGATTGTCCTCTTCTATTGTAAGCCACCTCCTTTATTTCTCCATGAGACCTAGCTTTCACTACTCTAGTCATAGTTGTTGGACCTCTTTTTTTTTTGATCTTTTCTGCTGTTGATGTAGGTTCTTCATCCGTAGTCAGCAACCGATACAATAAGAGTAAATTATTATTTTATAAAAATCATAATATATAAAAATAAATATAATAAGATAACAAAACAAGCGAATACACGATTAACAAAGCTATTACCATTTCATGTTAATTATTAGCAATCCAAGTACCCTTATTATCATCCCGCACATAAGGTAGATAAGAATCATCCATAATATCAAAAGACTGTATATAAGGCAATGATTTGATAACACAATATTCTAATCCCGTATTATCTAACTCATCATCATTTGAATAACCATTAAACGTGTGCCTTGAGTTGGGAACTACAATCGACCAAGCTGGATCATTTTCATCTTCTACATAAAATATTTACTGGGCATGTAGACAAAATAAAAGAATCTGACTAATGTCTGATTTTGGTAAGATCAACCAATGTGCATCCATCTTCGTCTTCTTTAACTACTAGAGCTCTCAACCCACTGACACTTAAAAACTATCATCTTAAATTCAATATAATCAAGTTCCCATATGTCTTGAAGAACCCCATAAAAGGATAGTTTGAAATTATCGGTTCTTGTCCTTCGAGCTAGACACTTGCATTATTTTAGCAGTTAAGGTGACTCCACTATTCTGAACACATTTGGTACTATCACGTTTTTGGGTATGAAATTGAACTCCATTTATAAGATATCCATCATATCTTATCACTTGGGGTTGGGGTCCATGAGATATCCACCTTAGCGTATCAGAAATTACGTTACTGATTCCTTAATTTCAGACGCAACCTACATTCATTTTAAGATTTGGCAACATAAATGATAGTTAAGTATAAACAAATGATGATCTCCTAAATATGCCAAGCGCATAGTCATATACCTTTTCATGCAACCAATTTATGAATGTTCAATTATACTTATCCTGAAGTCACTTTTGTCTTTTTGTTTTATTTGGATTAGTTGCCTTCAATTCTTTCATGTGTTGCCTGTATGTTAGAACTTATTTAGTTATGACACATACTTTAAAAATAAGAATGTTTAATGAGACTCAAATAACATGTGATGGGCCTGACTTGCTCTATATAGGCTTCAACTTCTGTTATATTTTTCAACACATAAAGATGTGCTTGCTCTAACTCTTTCGCATCAGCTCTAAATACATGAGAAACAGAAATTGGTTTTCAATACTTTCTAGACCATCACACTCATTTCTCATTGATGGAATCCCAACAGCTTTCATATTTGATAAGTACTCCGAACAATATTCTACAACTTTTTCAGCAATACAACATTCTGCAATGCAACCTTCTGGCCTATTACGATTGCATACATATGATTTTAAGATCTTCATGAATCTTTCAAAAGGATACATCTATCTTAAATAGACTGATCTGCATAACTGAACTTTGCATACAAGGTGTACTGTTAAATGAACCATTATGTTAAAAAATGAAGGAGGATAATTCTTTTCTATAGACATAAAGTTTTCACAAGTTCTTGCAGCAAACTGAGATTGCAAATATCCATAACTTTGTTGCAAAGTGTATTGAAGAACAAACTTATTCTAGTTATTGTTGATCTCATATTCTTATTCAATAATTCTCGTAATGTCAGTGGAAGAATTTGTTGGATCAAAGTGTGGTAGTCATGGGATTTTAGGCCATAAAGTTTTAATTCTTCCATAGAAACATAATTTCTTAAGTTAGAGCAGTATCCAACGGAACTTTAAGTGTAGATAACATCTTGCAAAATTTGATTTTCTCAGCCTTAGAAAGTGTATAACTTGTAGCAGGAAAATATATCTTTTTTACCCACTATTAGCTGTATCTCACTTTGAATTTCCAAATTTACTAGATCTAAATGACTGCTTAGTCCATCCTTTGACTTTCCAGGTATATCAAGAAGGGTTCCCATGATGCTCTCACATACGTTTATCTCAATGCATCACACCTAAGATATGACATACATGAAAAAACTCCCAATATTCAAGATAAAAAAATATTAACCTTTTTTCATGCAACTTTTGACTTTGCCTCTAAAACTTTATCCTTCTTTTTGAATTCTCAACATGCACTGTATTTTCTTATTTTTTTCTATACACATAATTAATATTTTTGGTCTTTTATAAAATTTCTATACCAGTTAAAGGTTTAGGCTCAATATCAAACTCTTGACAACCATTAAACGCCTTTTTTGCTCTTCTATATAGATGATTTCTGTGCAAAAATCTTCTATGACTTTGTATACATTTTTTTGACTATATTTCAAGTATACACTCTGTATATTTTTAGCACAAATTGGGCAAGCCAAATAACCTTTAACACTAGTCACTCAAATTTTCATACGTGAGAAAATCATTTATAGTCCATAGTAATACAGCCTTTAAGGTGAATACCTTTTGCAAATATGCATCGTAAACTTCAACACCGACATCCCATAGCATTTTTAAATCATCAATAAGTGATTGCAAGAAGATGTTAATGTCATTTTTTGGCTGCTTAGGACCCAATATCAACAAGGTTAACATCATGAATTTTTTCTTCATACACAAACATGGTGAGAGATTATAGGTGATAAGTATAACATGCCATGTACTGCGACGACTATGCAAGGAGCTATGTGGATTTATCCCATTTGCAAGTGCCAATCGAAGATTTTGTGGCTCAAATGAAAAATTAGGCCATTTATGGTCTATTAAATTTATGATGCTACATCTATTGGATGTTGAATGTAATTGTCAACTTCTCTTTCACTGGAATGCCATGTCAAATCTTTCAATATTTGACGAGTACCATACATTCTTCTAAACTGGGTATTAGGAAAAAATACCATAGAACTTTTGCATGCCTACTTTTGATGATTGAATCCTTTAGGAATCTTTCATCTTGATTCAGAAGAATTTGGGTATACATCAACATCCTTGTTTGTATTTCTATACAAAATGCAATCGTTTGGACATGCGTGTATCTTTTCATATTGCATTCCTAAGGTGCACAATATTTTTTTTGCTTCATATATTGACGTTGGCATCAAATTTCTTTTGAAAGCACATCACCCCAAAAGCTTAATAGCTTATTGAAACTTGCATCGCTCCACCCATATTTTGTTTTAAAGTTATATAATTGTACCAAAACAGAAAGCTTTGTGAACCACTACAACCAGTGTATAAAGGCGCTCAGCATCATAACAAGGTCAATGAATTTCTCTGGATTTCATTCAAATAGATCTCTAGCTGCTTCAACCATTTCACAATATTGATGCCATCATTGTATTGAAGATAACATTCTTCAACATCTAAGGTACACTTATCTTCCTTAACATTATATATGTTTTCGCCATGCCATGTTCATACGTCATAACTTGAGTCGATACCATTACAAAAAGATGATCTTTAACCACTGTGATATCATAAACTTTCATATTCTTACATTTTATGCATGGACATTATATGGAACTTGGGTCACTTAAATTTTTTTAACCTAATTCAAAAAAACTTCGACATCATCCTTGCATCTTTTTGTACGTCTATCAGCAGAGTAACATGACTTATCTAGTCTGTTTAAATTTAAAAAATACTAGTAACTAGTTTATTAAATCAACACATATAATTAATTTTATCTAACAATCTAATTAAATTTCTCAAACCACATGAAAGTAAAAAAAATTGAAAGATGAAAGATAAATAATAACTTACAGTGGTTTAGCTTCCTTTGCTTTGTCATTAATCTCTTTGGACCTACTTTTCATATGGTAAAGTTTTCTTCAACTATTTTTCTGAAAATATAATCATATAGATAAAATTTTAGACATTTTCTAAATGAAATACTTACTTTTTGATTCCATCAAGAAAACGAATAAGAAGGAAAAAAGCAAAGACTTCTTCTCTAGTACCTTCACTGTCCGATTCTCTAAGAAGCAAGTAAAAAGAAACCAAGTTAAAGAAAATCACACTAAATGAACCCCCCTCCCTTCTTCATCCTCATCTATAACACCCATCGATAGCCAAACCCTAACCCTAATTCTAAGCCAAAAGGAAAAGCAGTAGAAGAAGAAGATGGAAGGACGAGGTTTGGAAGGCAAGGAGATGCCTTCTCAGTCCTCTGCCAACCTTCTGGACCTCGCCACCACCGACTCGAGCTTCCCCTCGTCGCCCTGCCACCCCGCTTGCCTCCCTTGTGTCATGGTGGACCCATGCATCCTCTCCATAGCTGGTGTTGCCGATAGCGACCCTCCGCTGGCCATGCTAGAGTGCCAGATCATTGTATCCCACCAACTCCCCCTCCGCGTGAGCCCCGGCCCCATTGCTCCCTCCGGTTGGTACTTCTTCTACGACC
>UESW01002947.1:101812-141687 GCA_900491605.1 Calamus simplicifolius | reverse complement strand
ATCCGAATGGCCCCCGAAGATGAAGAAAAGACCGCCTTCATAACCGACCGAGGTACCTACTGTTACCGTGTTATGCCTTTTGGTCTTAAGAATGCAGGGGCGACCTACCAGCGGCTGGTCAACAAGGTGTTCAAGGAACAAATCGGCCGGAACATGGAGGTGTACGTGGACGACATGCTGGTCAAAAGCAAGGAGGCATCACAGCATGTCGAGGACCTCTCGGAGAGCTTTGCAACGTTGCGCAAATATGGGATGAAACTCAACCCGACCAAGTGCGCCTTCGGCGTCAACTCGGGGAAGTTCCTCGGCTTCATGGTCTCCCAGCGAGGTATCGAAGCTAACCCCCAGAAGATTCAAGCTCTCCAACAAATGGCGCCCCCTGCATCTATTAAAGAGGTCCAGCGCCTAACCGGGAGGATAGCGGCCCTTAACCGCTTTGTGGCACGGTCGGCCGAGAGATGCCTCCCCTTCTTCAAAACTCTCCGATCGGCCAAAAACTTCCAGTGGACTCCCGAGTGCCAAAGGTCATTCCAAGATCTCAAGAAGTACCTCGGCTCGCCCCCGCTCCTCAGCAGTCCGACCCCAGGAGAGACCTTATTCTTGTACCTGGCTGTTCGGAGGGTGCGGTTTGTTCGGTGCTAGTCAAAGAAGAAGGCAAGTCCAGAAGCCGATCTACTATGTGAGCAGGCTGCTCCGCGATGCGGAGACGAGGTACAGCAGGATTGAAAAGATGGTGTTGGCTTTCACCTCAGTTCGAAAGCTACGCCGTATTTCCAAGCACATTCCGTAACGGTCCTGACTGACCAACCCATCAAGGCGGTGGTCCACCGTCCGAAACATCGGGGAGAATGACCAAATGGGCCGTCGAGCTAAGCGAGCATGACATACATTTTCAGCCTCGCCCAGCCATCAAAGCCCAAGTACTGGCCGACTTCCTCCTCGAGTGTACCATCCCGGAGGACGGTTCTACCCCAGACTCCGAAGGCCAAAGTCCTGGAGCCCGGTGGCTCCTCCACGTCGACGGGTCGTCCAATGCCCATCACTCCGGTGCGGGTCTAGTTCTCACCAGCCCTGAGGGGATGACTTCGAGTATGGCGTCCGATTCTCCTTCCCGCTTCCAACAACGAAGCCGAGTACGAAGCCCTGTTAGCCGGTCTCCGGATCGCCCGCAATCTGAAGGTGGAAAAGCTCAACGCCTTCACCGACTCTCAGCTGGTAGCCGGCCATGTTCGGGGAGAGTTTGAAGCCCGGAACCGAACATGATTCGATATCTCCAGGAGGTGCGTAACTTGCTTCCCCATTTTGCCGAATTTGAAATTATTCAGATTCCCAGATCGGAGAACGCCCGTGCCGACCTACTCTCCCGATTGGCAACCACGGAGACGATGGATGCCGAACAAAAGTTCCACCTGGAGACTCTGGAAAAGCCGAGCATCACGGAAGCCGACCGGGTGATGCAAGTTGAGGCCGAACCATCCTGGTTCGACCCTATCCTCAAATATCTCAAAGAAGGGTCGCTTCCGTCCGACCGAAGAGAGGCTAGGAAGCTGAAGCTGCAGGCCACCCACTATGTGTTGATTGACAACCAACTTTACAAGCGGTCTTTTTCCATGCCGCTGCTCAGATGCCTTCCCCATCCGAAGCGGACTACGCTCTGCGAGGTACATGAAGGGATTTGCGGCAACCATCTGGGAAGCCGGTCCCTATGCCACAAGGTGCTGCGACAAGGCTATTACTGGCCGACCATGCAGAAAGACGCGGACGATCTAGTCCGAGCCTGTGACCCTGCCAAAGACATTCAAGCATCCAAAGGCTCCCTTCCGCCGAGCTAGTTTCTATATCCTCCGCTTGGCCCTTTGCCAAGTGGGGGATGGACATCCTCGGCCCATTCCCGCTTGCGACGGGACAGCGGAAATTCTTATTTGTCGCCATCGACTACTTCACCAAATGGGTCGAAGCGGAAGCAGTTGCACAAATTACCGAGGCACGGGCCAGAGACTTTGTGTGGAGGTCCATCATCTGCCGGTTCGGCCTCCCCCACACCATAATCACCGATAACGGCAAGCAGTTCGACAACTCCAAGTTCCGCCAGTTCTGCGAGAACACGGAATCCGTCACCACCTTACTTCGGTCGGGCACCCACAAGCCAACGGAGCGGCCGAAGTGACCAACAGGACCCTCCTCCAGGGAATTAAAGCTCGCCTCTCCAGAGCCCAAGGCAGGTGGGCAGATGAGCTACA
The DNA here is from genome assembly GCA_900491605.1 of Calamus simplicifolius. Classification (NCBI taxonomy): domain Eukaryota; kingdom Viridiplantae; phylum Streptophyta; class Magnoliopsida; order Arecales; family Arecaceae; genus Calamus; species Calamus simplicifolius. Next base: position 139,447 of record UESW01002947.1, on the reverse strand, counting down.
TCATGTCTTGTGGGCCTACCGCACACCCCGAGAATCCCGACCGGTGAGACCCCATTCCGAATGGCTTTCGGCACGGAGGCCGTCATCCCTGTGGAAATAGGCCTCCCATCATTGCGGGTGGAGAGTTACTCAGAGGAAGCCAGCAACGAACAACTCCGCACCAACCTCGACCTGATAGAGGAAATCAGAGAGAAGGCCCGAATCAGGAACGGCTGCCTATCAACAGAAGGGTGGCTCGTTACCATGCCTCCAGGGTCAAGGGGAAAACCTTCCTACCCGGCGACCTTGTCCTCCGAAAAGCTTCTGTATCCAAACCGCTGGAGCAAGGAAAGCTGGCGCCGAACTGGGAGGGCCGTACCAAATCACGGAGATTATTGGACCAGGAACCTACAAGCTGCAGGATCTGGATGGGAAGTCCATTCCCCGAACTTGGAACGCGGACAACCTTCGTAAATATTATCAATAGGGTATGTCTCTCAAACGACCCCCATATTCCTCATTTATTCCTGCTTATCTGTTTCTCAAAACTTGTTGCGTGAATCATTATGCACTATACGGCTATAAATGCAAAAAGAAACAGATACTGCTTACCAATCCTCGGCACACCGAGCTGTCTGTTTGAACAGGAATCTCCGAACCTTGGCAGGGCCAAGTAAAATATTCTCCGAACCTCGGCAGGGCCGAGCAACAAATCTCCGAACCTTGGCAGGGCCAAGTAAAATATTCTCCGAACCTCGGCAGGGCCGAGCAACAAATCTCCGAACCTTGGCAGGGCCAAGTAAAATATTTCTCCGAACCTCGGCAGGGCCGAGCAACAAATCTCCGAACCTTGGCAGGGCCAAGTAAAATATTCTCCGAACCTCGGCAGGGCCGAGCAACAAATTCTCCAAACCTTGGCAGGGCCAAGTAAAATATTCTCCGAACCTCGGCAGGGCCGAGCAACAAATCTCCGAACCTTGGCAGGGCCAAGTAAAATATTCTCCGAACCTCGGCAGGGCCGAGCAACAAATTCTCCGAACCTTGGCAGGGCCAAGTAAAATATTCTCCGAACCTCGGCAGGGCCGAGCAACAAATCTCCGAACCTTGGCAGGGCCAAGTAAAATATTCTCCGAACCTCGGCAGGGCCGAGCAACAAATCTCCGAACCTTGGCAGGGCCAAGTAAAATATTTCTCCGAACCTCGGCAGGGCCGAGCAACAAATCTCCGAACCTTGGCAGGGCCAAGTAAAATATTTCTCCGAACCTTGGCAGGGCCGAGCAACAAATCTCCGAACCTTGGCAGGGCCAAGTAAAATATTCTCCGAACCTCGGCAGGGCCGAGCAACAAATCTCCGAACCTTGGCAGGGCCAAGTAAAATACTTCTCCGAACCTCGGCAGGGCCGAGCAACAAATTCTCCGAACCTTGGCAGGGCCAAGTAAAATATTTCCCCGAACCTCGGCAGGACCGAGCAACAAATTCTCCGAACCTTGGCAGGGCCAAGTAAAATATTTCTTCGAACCTCGGCAGGGCCGAACAACAAATCTTCGAACCTTGGCAGGGCCAAGTAAAATATTTCACCGAACCTCGGCAGGGTCGAGCAACGAATCATCCGAGCCATAGCAAGGCCAGGTGAAAGTCATTTGGGCTAAAACCCCAGCGGAAAAAGCCCAAGCCTACAGGCCTCGGCCAAAACCGAACGGCCCCCAATTAGTCCCCGAAGGACTTTGTCCGGTCTAAAAACAAGCACGTTAAGCAAAACCGTCGACACGAATGGAAAAGCCATCGTCGGCAAACCCACTCTCGAGGCCGTTGAGCCCCACTCAATCGGCCAAAGGCCCCAGGAGGAGTTAGGCAATTCCCCTCTCTGCCACTGGAAATCTTTCGGGTAACGCCCCCATAGCCCGTCGTTCGAAAAAGCCTACGTTAGCACACCAAAAATGGGTCACGGCGGCCCCCTGATCCGTCACACGGGCCTAGGCCGTAAAAACTCAAAGGAAGGGGCTTCGCAGATAAACAAGACCCATCTTTCATTCATGAAAAGAGGACTACAAAGAGACGATAAAAAGCAAAAGCAAGAGGGGAGTCCTCGAATCAGAATTCGGAGCCACTCCCGGAGGCTAACAGTTCCTCCAGGCGCTCCGACAGGTCAGCCACTTGCTGACGTAGGGACGCTATCTCCCTCTGCCGATCCATTAGCCGGCGTGAGGCTTCCGCCTCCCTAACAGATACATCCAAAAATTGTTCAGCGACCCTCGCAAGCTGCTCATTAGTCGTGAAGGCCGACGCCAGGCTCTCCCGTTAACCGTGACGGAGATGGATCTCCCTCCGGGCGCGCGGGCTGGCAAGTGAGGAACGCGACTTGCTCGATCGCGCTGGGGAGGCCATCTTTTTCAAGCCAAGGGATAGCCAAAGTCTACGCCCCCGGGTCATATTTATACCCGCCAGGCAGATATCCCGATCGGCCGCACCGCGGCCATTGACCATTGAAAACTCGCCACATGTTGCCAATTCAATGCTGGCAAAATCCGAGGCATCGCGCCCCATCCCAAGCAAGATTGATAAGCACGAACAGATTGTCGGGACTTCCCCGGGCGAACATTCTTCAACTTGTGGTCCCTCGCATTAAATGCGTTCGGCGGTTCCCCAAGCTGCTTAATGCGCTCCTCTTCATCGGAAAACGTGGAAGTCCGTCGGCCGATAACTTGCCCCATCGGGAAAAGCAGCATCACCAATAAAAGCGTGACAACACGCCACCCGTTCCGCTCGGGCGCCCCCTTTCGTCAAGCGCCACGTGGACCTAGCGCTGCGACTGAGTCACTCCCTCCGAGCTATAATATTCTCCGAACCTCGGCAGGGCCGAGCTAAAAATTCTTCGAACCTCGGCAGGGTCGAGCCACTAGATATTCTCCGAACCTCGGCAGGACCGAGCTAAAAATTCTTCGAACCTCGGCAGGGCCGAGCCACTAAATATTCTCCGAACCTGGCAGGGCCAAGTAAAATATTCTCCGAACCCGGCAGGGCCGAGCTAAAAATTCTTCGAACCTCGGCAGGGCCGAGCCACTAGATATTCTCCGAACCTCGGCAGGACCGAGCTAAAAATTCTTTGAACCTCGGCAGGGCCGAGCCACTAATATTCTCCGAACCTTGCAGGGCCAAGTAAAATATTCTCCGAACCTCGGCAGGGCCGAGCTAAAAATTCTTCGAACCTCGGCAGGGCCGAGCCACTAAATATTCTCCAAACCTTGGCAGGGCCAAGTAAAATATTCTCCGAACCTCGGTAGGGCCGAGCTAAAAATTCTTCGAACCTCGGCAGGGCCGAGCCACTAGATATTCTCCGAACCTCGGCAGGACCGAGCTAAAAATTCTTCGAACCTCGGCAGGGCCGAGCCACTAATATTCTCCGAACCTTGGCAGGGCCAAGTAAAATATTCTCCGAACCTCGGCAGGGCCGAGCTAAAAATTCTTCGAACCTCGGCAGGGCCGAGCCACTAAATATTCTCCGAACCTTGGCAGGGCCAAGTAAAATATTCTCCGAACCTCGGCAGGGCCGAGCTAAAAATTCTTCGAACCTCGGCAGGGCCGAGCCACTAGATATTCTCCGAACCTCGGCAGGACCGAACTAAAATTCTTCGAACCTCGGCAGGGCCGAGCCACTAAATATTCTTCGAACCTTGGCAGGGCCAAGTAAAATATTCTCCGAACCTCGGCAGGGCCGAGCTAAACTTCTTCGAACCTCGGCAGGGCCGAGCCACTAGATATTCTCCGAACCTCGGCAGGACCGAGCTAAAAATTCTTCGAACCTCGGCAGGGCCGAGCCACTAAATATTCTCCGAACCTTGGCAGGGCCAAGTAAAATATTCTCCGAACCTCGGCAGGGCCGAGCTAAAAATTCTTCGAACCTCGGCAGGGCCGAGCCACTAAATATTCTCCGAACCTCGGCAGGGCCGAGCCACAAAATATTCTCCGAACCTCGGCAGGGCCGAGCGGCAAAATTTTCCGAGCCTCGGCGGGGCCGAGCTACCAATCCTCCGAACCTTGGTAGGGCCATGTAAAATGTTCTCCGAACCTTGGCAGGGCCGAGCTAAAAGTTCTTCGAACCTTGGCAAGGCCAAGCAGAATGTTCCCTGAAATTTGACCATCCCGAGTGACTGGCCCCTTGAGCCATAATGGGAGAAGGTACAGACTTCCCATGCTTCGGCTACAGCCGACTCACGGTACTCCGAGCTCCGATAAAGGCGAAACACGAGAATACCAAACCCTGACCTAAGCGAGGAGCGCGTTTCGTCGAACGATCCCTGAATCGCCATGCACGTACTCCAAACTGATTCGGGCGCCGCAAGGCCCTCGTCTAAGGACGAGCGAAACGATTTTTGGCACCTCACGAACAATAACAGCAAGCTTGGCACAGAAAAGACGAGATTTGAGAAACAGAAAATAGCTCTCTTTATTGCCGATCAAAATCAGTTACAAATGCCTCACAGGCGTTACAAGAACATCGAAATGTGTAAACGCAAATATAAAACTCGAGCAACTGCTCCAATCTACGGTGCTCCAGCGCCCGATCCTCAAGCCAGACGAGTTTTATCTGGTCGGTTCGGGCCGATAAAAACCGTCGACACGGACCAATAGTTGCGACTGGCTCCAAGTCGGGACGATATCTCGGTGACCCAACCGAGATATCTGGACGACCATCCCAGACCACCCAACCGGAGGTGCACTACCGTGCCTTGCCATGTCTTAAGGACAAGGAGTCGGCGAGCGAGGCGTTCTCACCTCCCCCCCCGAGCGGCTGATCCCGGGAGTCCGAACCAGGGGAGGAGGCGAAATACACACAAGCCATGGGAGGCCCCCATGCGCTTCGTGCCGTAAGTCCCCCGCGGCAGGCCACAGAGATCGCACAGGAAGCGCATATGTGCGCTCCCCGTGTGATCTCTGTGCCCCCCATGTACGCTCTCCATGTGATCTCCGGAACTCATCCCCTAAGGATGAGCCGTTCTTCAGCTGCTCCCCGGTCGCCCCAGCTATCCGGCGGCAAGGAGCCCATGAAAGGAAAAGTCGATCCTCCCACTTGTGGCGACAGAAAAATGAGCGTGATAAAAGCTCTAGCGAGAAAGAAACTTTGGGGATAACCGGATGAGACCCCCCCTCTTCTTCCTTTTCATAGGCGGAAATGGATCGGAAAGGCTACCCAAACCACGCGTCCCGAAATTTAAACTTTCAAACAGTACCTCCACGTGGTCTCTCAGACTGGCGCCCCACTATGCGCCAAACCCACCGCCTTAGTTGTGACGTGTACGGAGATCTCTTTCTGATCCCGAATCGCGGGCAGTAAATACAGGAAATCGTCCGCTGACGCTTCGGGAACCGGCGGACTCAGAAAATCGTCCTTTGAAAAAGTACTGTCCAATAGTGGACAGTTGCGTGCACGTCACGACAAGGTAGCCTGCATGGGAAAAGAGCACCTTCCGGAAAGCTCTGATGCAGCTTTATGCCCCCACTGTGCCGTGTCACCATTTCTAGTAAAGTAAAAACCGAATTGCCTGCGAGACAACAGGGCACTGACAGGGTGGCAGGAAGCGCGCCGACCCATTTTTATCTGTCGGCCACAGCCGACCTATTTTGTCTGTCGGCCCCAGCCGACCTATTTCGCCCGTCGGCCCTAGCCGACCCACTTTGTTCGCCGGCCCCAGCCAACCTATTTATCCATCGGCCCCAGCCGGCCTATTTTGTCTGTCGGCCCCAGCCGACCTATTTCGCCCGTCGGCCCTAGCCGACCCACTTTGTTCGCCGGCCCAGCCAACCTATTTTATCCGTCGGCCCCAGCCGACCTATTTTGTCTGTCGGCCCCAGCCGACCTATTTCGCCCGTCGGCCCTAGCCGACCCGCTTTGTTCGTCGGTCCAAATCGACCTATTTCGCCTGTCGGCCCCAGCCGACCTATTTTATCTGTCGGCCCCAGCCGACCTATTTCGCCCGTCGGCCCTAGCCGATCCATTTTGTTCGTCGGTCCAAACCGACCTATTTTGCCTATCGGCCCGAGCCAATACACTTTCCCGGTCTCGAATTAAAGGTGGCCCAAGGATATCAGCGAGCCATGGGCCACTCATCATCGAGGCAAGGCTAAGCAACAGCAGAGTCACGTAGAAAAAACACTCAGATAAAAACAAGAAATCCCTTTGCTACGAAACGTCAAACAAATCTCTAAAAGGGCAAGATACAAGAGCGGCTCCTAAGAGCCAGGAGCCCCACCGGCTTCGGGAATACCCTCAGCCACATCCGCAGGTGCACAGCTAGAATCGCCCTTCTCTGATACTTTCACGCCCTCCGTGACAGGTTGCGACCGTCCCTCGGAGGCTATGACTTCGCTGGGACCAGGGGCGCCGCCAAGCTCGGCGTCAGAAACATCAACATATTCATCCTCGTCTTCTTCTTCGGATTCGCCGTCTTCGGAATCTTCGACGCTCAGAAAAGAAAGGTCCCATTCCGGGTGCCCGCTGAGTATCCTCTGCTTGCACTCTTCCATTCCGTGATGGAACGCGTCTACGCTCATAGCGTCTTGCCTCCCCTTAAGTATGGCGAGCTGCGTGTTGGCCTCAGCGGCCCGTTTCTCGGCCTTCGCAACTTGGGCCCACGAAATGACATTTTGCTCCTCAACCCGTGCCTCGAGCTCCGAACTCCTACTGCGAGCGGACACGAGCTCACTTTGGAGAGCCCGAATCTCCGACCCCATCCTCGCCATCTGGAAAAGTCAAGATCAATCGGCGTCGCAAGGAGCTGGTAGAAAAATAAAGGGAGTAAAATGGGAGCATACCTCCCCCTCTCGCCTGGCCAACCTTTTGGCTAGCTCCTCGGCCTCACTCTGGGCCCTTGTCCTGTCAGCACTGACCAGCTCGACCCTCTCTTGCAGGTACTGATCTTCGATTGTCCGGCTTCAATCTCCCCACGAGCTTGCGACAACTCGTCACTCACCCGAGTCATCATCCCTTGATGCCACCTAGCGTTCTCCTTCAAATCGGCGATTTCACCATCACGCCGTTTCAATCTCTCCTCCACTTCGCCCAGCATTCTTGCCATGCGCCTTCTTTTCGTCGGCCTCTCTCCTCAACCGGCTCAAACTCTCGCCGTGTTCCCGCCGCATCGCCGCCACCTCCACGGAGTGTTTTGATTCGATCCTGGCCAGCTCCCGGCATGCGTCGTCGCTCTTTGCCAGGAGTCCCTGTAACTCCTCCACCCTGCGCTTCAGCTTGGACACCTCGTCCATGGCAGCTTGATGTGCCGCCCTTGCCGCCTTCGAGTTCCTATCCATCGTGTCCATGAGCTCTCCGAATTGCTCAGACACCTTTAGCCGCGACTGGAGCTCGACATTCTCCCTCCGGGCCTGGACACTAGCCCCCGTCTCCAAACTCAGGCGCCAGCAAATCACCCGGGAAAGCAAAACACTCTGCAAAAGCGAAAATTGAATAAGAGCCCACGACGGGGTCAATCGAGAAACATCTAGCGCACAAGAAAAGTGACTTACCCGCGAGGCATAAGCCCAGGTCATCCTCATCAAGGTTGTGTTATCAATGTCGGGAAGAAGGTGGATACTTTCTGCCACGCCTTGCTGCCCGAACGCAGCATCAACCAATCCTAGGTCGGCAAACTTGTCCGCCGAGGGATCCGCACCCGGATACAAGGCCGATCTAATCATGGCAGAGAACGCCTCTTCAATGCTAGCGTCCGAACTGTCGAATGAGCCAACCCCACCTGAAGGACCAGCCTGGGCGGCCTCCGCCTGAGAGGCCTTCAATTTCCCGGCCTCCTCCGTCAAGGCTATGGCCTGGGTCTCTTCAGATAGCTCGGCCAATCCGAGCGCCAACCTCCCCAAAATCTTCTTTGAGGGAGCCCCGATCGTGGGACCCCCACTTTGTTGTGCTCCCTCCACCGAAGCATCCTTCCTAGTCGCCACCACCTGCGTCTCCTCCGCGGGCTCCCCCGAGGCCTCGATCTGACTCGCCTCCTGACCCCTCAAGGGCAGCCCGACCTCACTGCTACCAGACTCCCCGGTGGATAGACTGAGCAGGGGCTCCCCCTGTACTTCCTCCGCTGTAGCTATCTCCTCCCCCTCTTCCGCTGGAGCTAGTGGTAATCCTGCGGGGACGATGGGCCCCTCTGCTACGGCCACCTCTACTGGACCCATCGCAGGTTCCTCTTTCAAGGGGGACGCGATCGGACGAGCCAGCGTAGCCTCATCTGAGCTGTCCGATATCTCCAACACGAGAGGGTCGGAGGTCATAACCTTCCTCCCCAGGCTCTCCTTCGCCCCCAGCGCTTCTGCCATAACTGCCCCGGCATCCGGCGGACTCCTCGCGGAAGCATGAGCCCTTTTTACGGGCCGGCCGCTGTCCGCGCCGCTACCTTCCACGGGACGCTTCCCTCTCTTCCTCTTGGAGAGGCTCGACAATGCCGACCTTGCGGCTGCCACATCAAAGCATACATGCTCAGAATCAAGCACACTAATCGAAAAAGACACACGGCACGAAAGAGACTCACCTTGCGGGTCCAAGGGGCTGAGCCCAGCTGCGAAGAGGGCCCCCTCCGATAGCAGGTCATTAGCCGAAAAGACCTGTCCATTACGAAGGACGTCCAGATCCCTCTCCTCCTGCACCAATAAGGCCGGGTGCGTCTCCGCATCCCTCGCAACTTCCCCCCATCGCCGAGGGAAATCAGAACCGACGTTCCCTTCCGCAATCACGAACCGGCTCTTCCACCCCTTAATGGAAGAAGGCTTGTCCACGATGACGTTAAAAGATCTCCGGGGCCCGATGGAGGTCCATTCTGATTTCCTTCCGGGAGTCAAGTGGTAACAGGTGCGGAAAAGGGGGAGAGTTGCAACGACTTGAATCTGGTGACACATCGAAATGAATCCGACGATGTTCCGCCAACTGTTTGGAGCCACCATCGATGGACAGATGTTGTAATGGGTCATAATCTCCTTCACCAAGGGATGAAGAGGAAAACGAAGACCCGCCTTAAAACTATCCTCATAGATAAAAACTCTGGACCCTAATCCCCGAGTAACCCTATCTTTGGGCTCCGGCACCCGCAAGACTACATCCAGGGGTAGACCATACCTCTGGTGAATCCTCCCTAAATCCTCAGCAACGACTTCTGAGGTCACATCCTCAGGGCTCATCACCATCTCGGTTGAGGAAAATCCTGGGCAAAACGATGAACGCTGGAGAGGATAAGAGACCAACGCTCTTCTGAAAATAAGATGAGAAGACACCGCGAGCATGCGCACATGTGCACAGGCATATATATATATATATATAGGGCGGCTGTCACTTCGCTTCTCCGCCAAGGAACCGCCCTGGGGAGGCGGGATGACTCATTCGGAGCGTCCGGAATCGCCTCGACAAACACCCGATCGATCGGGATTCGAGGCGTGGCGCGATCTCAACCATCGATAGTGAAGGAGCCTTACCCCCAAAGATACGATGGCCCTGTCGCATTAATTAGGGCATCATTGCATGAACTGTTTAAACCAAGACGTCCCATCCAGGGCGCGCCACTTGAACTCGTACTCCCTACGCCTGAACCTACGCTTCGAACTAGGGAGTGGAGGGCATGTGTTGAGGGGTAAAATCGTCATTGCATTAATGTCCGTGCGAAGCGGCTAAGGCTAACCTCCTCCCGCCATCTTCTTCCGAGCTTCCGTAGCTCGGCCTCTTCCGGGCTTCCCTAGCTCGGCCTCTTCCGGGCTTCCCTGGCTCGGCCTCTTCCGGGCTTCCGTAGCTCGGCCTCTTCCGGGCTTCCCTGGCTCGGCCTCTTCCGGGCTTCCCTGGCTCGGCCTCTTCCGGGCTTCCCTGGCTCGGCCTCTTCCGGGCTTCCCTGGCTTGGCCTCTTCCGGGCTTCCCTAGCTCGGCCTCTTCCGAGCTTCCCTAGCTCGGCCTCTTCCGGGCTTCCCTAGCTCGGCCTCTTCCGGGCTTCCGTAGCTCGGCCTCTTCCGGGCTTCCCTAGCTCGGCCTCTTCCGGGCTTCCGTAGCTCGCTTCTACCTAGCGATCCACGCTCTGACGTCTACCTCCGCGGAACCGGACGCGGGAGAGCTTAAGCTTCCCCGAGCAGCACCTTAGGCGGGGAATCATGTTGAGACGTGGCCTAAGACCTACTGTAACTGCCCCGGGTCTACTCGCCCAGATCCCAAGACATCAAGGAGCTCTCCCAGCCGTCGATCCCTTAACAAACAAGACGTGGATTCTAACGGCCCCACAACGGCCTGATTCTGTCTGCTCCCGTATCGTAACAACCCCAGAACCTTCCAGAAGATGCTCAAGTCCCTAGGTGACAGTCTATAAATATCAGACTGGCAGATTCCCTCAGGTACGCGACTCTTGACGCACAAAACTCTGGAGTCACTCCTCTCTCCCGGCAGCCCATCGGTGCTCTACCTTTCTCAGAGCTTCCGATTGACCGCCCCCGGAGAGGTCTCCCGGAGAGATCCACCTCCTCATTGTCTGGTTGATCGCCGATTTCTTCTCCACTGACTTGAGCGTCGGAGGGCCTTCCACGGAGGACCACCCCCAGCGTCCCTCCGCGTGTGGGCTTCCTGTTTTGCAGGTCTGCCGCACCCCCCTCCCCGAAGACTGATCGCGCCCGAGTTGGAGGACGGATCCCGGCGGCAACAGGTGCAATGTAAGATATAATGTAATAAGAATAAAGCATGTTATTGGATGGATCAAGAGTACCTCAAATTCTCATTAAGGATATATTAGAGCTGCTGATTTTCTTGCCAACGGAGCGATAATGCTGTCTTCTCAGATTGTCATAAAGAATAATATTCTTAGAGAAGAAAACCAAGCTGCCGATTTTCTTACCACCAGAGTGATAATGCTCCCTCTTTGGTATTTGTCTGACCATCCTCCATCTTCCAGATGACTTGACCCCTATCCTGTCCTCCAGATGCTTGCTTGCAAACAGTCCTTGACTTGCTCGCTATCCTCCTGACTATGGACGCTAGAAGTATCTCCTTTCCTTGCCCCTTCTGATGCATCTCTTCTAAAAAAATAAAAAATAAAAAAGAACTATATAGTATATGCTTGATAGAAGAGATATGTCTGTATAGTCATACTTTGGATAGAAGAGATATGAATGATGCAGGATCGATTCACATGCAAGTAAATTTTTTTTAATGATTAATAATTGCAGTTGATTATTCTTCCAAAGTAATAGCCTAAGAGAGATTCAGAAAATTCACAGTAAATTCTCACGCGAAACAGTTCCTAAAAAATAAGGAAGAAGGACCGCCGAGGCTAAAAAGCCCCGGTAGGGCTTGCTCTCCTACAATAAAGTTACTAGTAGATTAGAAGGGTATACCTAGCAAGAGGGGAAAGATCAAAGTGTTGAAGGGGTTACTTTGCCTGGCGGATGCCCCTAGATGACTAAGCCTTGAGCCCACAGATCTGCGGCCAGTATTCGCTGACTTGGATGACGATCACCTTGAATCCTGGATCGTGGCTACTGAGGGATCTGCAAGATCACCATACAAGGGTTAAAGAATAATAGAGAAAATTTAGAATAGAGGCAAAGAGACAAGGAAGGAGTATAGAAAAGGGGAGGCCGGCTAAGGGCTCTTAGCATCCACTATTGGAAGACAAAGGTGGCAGCTAGGGTTTCTTCTGGAGACTTGGGATGTTGGCATGCGCAGGAGGAGGGAAACAAGAGCACCAGAGAACCAATTAATACAATTACAATAACTCAAAACTTGGATTGATTGATTAATAATAAAAGATACATCATTCATACAATAGGGTCTCTTTTATAGAGCAAGAGACTTGGGGCCCAAGAAAATACAGATATGGAAAGAGAGAAAAAAAAAAGGTGCCCTAATCAAATTTGGCATGAAATCTGCAGCGTCCAGATGAGGAAGGTGATCTTCTAGATGTAATTAGTGGCAGCTGGATTCGGCATGAAATCTGTGGTCTAGATGAGGCATGTGATCTTCTAGATATGATTGAGATGCAATCAGCGGCAGCTGGATTCGGCATGAAATCTGTAGCATCCAGATGAGAAAATGATCATCCAGATCAGGAAGGTTGCTTGCTCTGCTAGGTGGCATGTGGGCTGCTTGAAATAGGTGTGGCACCAACTTGAATTTAGCAGCTGCTCTGTCTGACTGTGATGGCCTTGTCTTCTGCTCCAATATTGATCTCCTCTTGCAAGATGATGAACTTACTACAGGACTCACATTAAAATAAACTGAACTAGATAGGACTCAATTTAGAATAAAATGAACTAGACGGGACTCAAAATAAACTAACTTTATTTTTCAACTCAAGACTTGAATCATAACTAATCAGATATCCATAGAGGATTAAGAATCCTCTGCTTGATCCTGGTGCTCGTACCAATTCTCCCAGGGTGGGAAGAACTCGACCCCATCGAGTATGAGTCATTCTGGCTTTGGTATCTCTCTAGTAGGTCTGGATCGAAGTGTTGCAAGTCCTCTCGAGTAATCCATGAATCGTCAGATTCGGGGCGACCCTGCCATCAGACCAGGTAGCATTGATAACCGCGGTTTTGGGTCGTAATGGCTGATCATCTAGGATACGCTTGATCCGCTCTCCTCGCTCAGGTAAAATTGGTGGTGGACACTCTTGGGTAGGTTCGCTCATGAAAGGAGGGTTAGGTCCAAAGTACTAACTAGGAATCGATGTCGGTTCCCTATATTCTACTAGGTCTGCAATATTGAAGGTAGAGCTAATGCCCCAATCTGAGGGCAGATCTAGCACGTAGGCATTGGGTCCTACCTTCTCTATTATTTTAAAGGGACCAGCTCGTGAGCGTGAAGTTTCTTAACGGTACCTGATGGGAACCATTCAGGCCTAAGCCTAACTATGACATAATCCCCTACACCGAACTCTTTGGCTCTTCTTTGGCAGTTAGCCAGTCTTTTATAAGTTTCATTACTTAGATTTATTTTCTGGCTAATGTCCTTATGTAAGTCTTTGATATGCTGTGCAAATGCTTGTGTGGACTCTGAGACTCGTATGTCGAGGGGTAAAGGAATTAGATCAAGTGGACAATTAGGCTTGTACCCATGGACTATCTCAAATGGACTCTTGCCTGTGGACCTGTTCACTGAGCTATTGTAGGTAAACTCTGCACGAGGCAGTAATAAATCCCACGTTTCTAGGTGTTCGCCTACAAGGCACCTAAGAAGGTTTCCTAGACTACAGTTCACCACTTCAGTTTGCCCATCCATTTGGGGGTGAAAGGCTGTGGAAAAATTAAGTTTGGTCCCTAACAGATGCTATAGCGTTTTCCAAAAGTACTGGTGAACCTAACATCCCTATCAGAAACAATGGTCTTAGGTAGGCCATGGAACTTTACCACGCTGTCTAAGAAAAGTCGGGCTACCCTAGACGTGCAAAGGTTTGCGAACAAGGGATGAAATGAGCCATCTTAGAGAACCTATCGACCACTACAAAGATGGAGTCGTGCTTCTTCTGGGTTTTAGGTAATCCTAGAATGAAGTCCATACTGAGGTCTTGCCAAGGACGATCAGGCACTGGCAAAGGAGTATATAGACCGGTGGTTCTGCTTCTGCTATTTTGCAACGGCACAAGTTCGACATCGGGCTATTATCAGGGCAACGAGCCTTTTTAATCTGGCCAGTAAAATTGGTCCTCTATCGCTAGAATAGTCTTATCTCTTCCAAAATGACCAGCTAATCCCCCAGCATGGTTTCCTAGACTAGGAATTCTCTAAGTGACGTCCTAGGGATACAAAGTCTATTGCCCCTAAAAAGGTAACCATCCTGGATGGTATAATCTCCACTGGTACTGGATGGCCCTAGCTGAAGGATCTTATAAATTTCACAATTCTCATGTAATGACAGGTCTCATACTCATCTTTATCTGGTCGAGTGCTAACGACTTACGGCTTAGGGCGTCTGCTATACTCTTATTTTCTTTGGACACGGTAAGACAAAAGACTTACGGCTTAGGGCGTCTGCTACCTTATTTCTATACCGGCACGGTGTTTCAGGACAAAAGTGTATGCCTGAATGTATTCAACCCATTTGCCGTGCCTAGAATTTAGCTTCTTTTGGGAGTTCAGAAATCGGAGTGCCTCATGATCAGAAAATAAACAAACTCCTGCGGTAGTAAGTATGTCTCCAATACTTAAGGGCTTGTACTACCGCATAGAATTCCTTATCATAGGTGGAATATCTAAGTTTAGCTTCATTTAGTTTTTCACTAAAGAAAGCTATGGGGTGATTTTCTTGGCNTTTAGCTTCTTTTGGGAGTTCAGAAATCGGAGTGCCTCATGATCAGAAAATAAGACAAACTCCTGCGGTAGTAAGTAATGTCTCCAATACTTAAGGGCTTGTACTACCGCATAGAATTCCTTATCATAGGTGGAATATCTAAGTTTAGCTTCATTTAGTTTTTCACTAAAGAAAGCTATGGGGTGATTTTCTTGGCTTAACACTCCACCTATGCCTACTCCCGATGCATCGCACGCAACCTCAAACACCTTAGAAAAGTCTGGAAGTCTAAGTATGGGTGCATGAGTCATCCTATCCTTAAGCTCTAGGAAGGCCTTATTAGCTGACTTAGTCCACTCAAAATTACCCTTCCTAATACAATCAGTGATGGGTGCGACGATGGTGCTAAATCCCCTAATGAATCTCCTGTAAAAGGTTGCTAGGCCATGGAAGCTGACATCGTGGACGTTCATGGGTACCGGCCACTCTACGACCGACCTAACCTTTTCAGGATCCGCTGAAACACCTTTCTGGGGTTACAAAACCTAGAAAGATAACCCTATGCATCATGAAATCACACTTCTTAAGGTTTGCATATAGGCTATTCTCTCTAAGGGTCTGACAGATTAATCTGAGATGGTTAAGATGGTCCTCTTTGGTCTTGCTATAAATTAATATATCATCAAAATAGACCACTAAGAATTTTTTGTGTACTCTTTCAGGACCTGGGTCATGATTCTCATGAATGTGCTAGGTGCGTTTGACAGCCCAAAAGGCATCACGACCCACTCAAACAGACCATCTCTAGTCTTAAATGCAGTCTTCCACTCATCCCCTGGTCTAATTCTAACCTGATGGTAGCCACTCTTAAGGTCTATTTTGGAAAAGATAGTGGCACCCGCCATCATGTCCAACATGTCATCTAGTCTGGGGATAGGGAACCTATACTTGATAGTGATTTTGTTGATGGCCCTACTGTCCATGCACATTCTCCAGGTACCATCCTTCTTAGGGGTTAATAGTGCAGGAACTGCACAAGGACTTAAGCTCTCCCTAATGAAACCTTTCCTAAGTAATTCTCCCACTTGTTTTTGTAGTTCTTGATGCTCAGTGGGGTTCATCCTATAATGGGAAGGTTTGGGAGGGTGGATCCTGGGATCAGGTCAATGGCATGTTGGATGTTTCTCAGGGGTGGTAACTGATCAGGCAATTCTTCAGGGAAGACATCCTTAAACTCCTCTAGGATCTCAATTACTTCTGGGGTTGTTCCTTTTGGACTGATTCATAGATCTCTTTAGTGGTCAAAATCCAAACAGGATTACCCTCAGTGATGTCCTTTTCTAATTCCTTAGCTTTAATCAGATTAACTCTTGGCTTGCTATCCTTAAGGTTGCTAGATCCTTTCTTGATTGGGTCCCTAGGTGGAGTTGGATGTATCACATACTTGTTCCCATTGTGTTTAAAAGAGCAGATGTTGGATCGACCAAACAAGGTGGCATCGTGATCGTAAAGCCAAGGTCGACCTAATATAATACTACTAACACCCATAGGAATTACATCGCACCAGACCTTTTCCTCATAATTTTGCAATTTGATTAGTATTTGGCATCTGGACTTGATTGGGATAGAGGTGGAATCTACCCACGAGACCTTATAGGGACTAGGATGGGGAACTGTGGTCAATCCTAATGACTTAACTGTATTGGTAGAGACGGCATTGACACAACTCCCGCTATCCACTATGATCTTGAGCACCTTATCCCCTATCTTAACAAAAGTCTGTAGGATGTTAGTCCTACGCCAATCTTCCTGGTCCTTAGTTTGAGTCTGGGTCAAGATACATCTAACCACTCCTAGTAGGTCTTCAGACTCAAATGTTTCCTCCTCTCCATCGTACTCATCTATCAGATGGGTATCAGCCTCATAGACCTCTCCCTCAGGCTCAACTAGGGACTCGGATTCAGTCTCAGGTAACTCATCTATATGAAGGGATCTGACTGGGCACTGGCTGATCATATGTCCGGTTTGTTGCATCTAAAGCATTTGATCTGGGGGTTGGAATTTCTTTGGACCTCTACAGATTTGCCCTTATCCTCTCTCTGGGGTATAGGGGTACTATTCTGGGGTCGACTCAACTCAGTTCGGCTTGTACTGGGTCGGCTAGTGTTGGGTCGACTCGGGAAAGTCTGGCGGGGTCTGAGTACTGGGTAGGTCTGGGACGACTAGGATAGGCCTGGCTAGATCCTGGATATGGGCTAGGGCTCTTGGTAGCCTCTGATCTACGATAGGGTGGCCCTCTCTGAAAACGTTCATAATCCCTAGCAACTTGGTAAGCTTCTTCTAAATCGTGTACCCTTCTTAGGTAGAGTTCTCTTGAATATCTGCTCTCAGGCCATACCTAAACTTGGATAGGGTGACTTCCTCAGACTGAACGATATTACACCTCATGGTATACTCTTGGAATGTAGCAATGTATTCATTCACAGTTTTACTACCCTGAATTAATCCCTGCCACTGGTCCAATAGGCTCTGTTTATACGATGTGGGTGTTGGATTACGGAATGAAAAATCCAATCTAATTGGAATAAAATTGCAGCGGAAACAAAATAAATTTATAACCCACCAAGAATCACATGCGTTTCATAAAAACCGAAAGAAGGATAAACAAAAATATTACCTTTTGTTATTACCTTTTGTTATTACCTTTTTAATCAGTATGTAATCCTTCTGTTCTTGTGTTGGGTTTTCTCGGATCTTCAAAGGTGCTGCCTTTCAGAAAGACGATCACCCTCTACAAGTATCCACACACGAACGGACACCAAAATGGTTTTGAATGCTAGTTCAACCATTCCATTTTTCACAAAAATGAACCCATTTTCAACTCTCTTTTTTTCATCTTTAAGGCAAAAGATATGACGCTTCAAAAGCCCCAATCGACGTGACCTTTCAAATGCCCCAATCGACGTTACCTTTCAAATGCCCCACAGACTCTAAAACGTATATATCGAACATATATACAAGCCTGCTAGGAATTTTGGTTAACTAAGATTTTAATTGATATTTATTTAAAACTCCTTTTAAATAATAACAATTTAAATCCTTTCCTTACAAAATAAGGAATATATATTTTTAACCAAAAAAAACTTTATGGATTATTTCCTTATCCAATAAGAAAATGTAACAATTTAATTACTTGTCACAATTTAAATTACGAATTTAAATTTTCTCAAAATTAAACTCGAATCTAAATGACAACTAATTATTATTTGTAATTTAAAATAATCTCATCATTTTAAATTATATAGAGAGTAACAAATCGTAACCATTATTGTCCGTTCTTAGTGTGCGACCCTATAGGTTCAATTAACGTTGGCAGTAGGCCTAAATCACATTTTGAACCTACAAGTCATAAGCGGCCTCTAGCAAGACATTATGACTACCCAAGTTAAATGAAAAGCTCATGTTCCGAGACAACCTTAAAGTAGCTATTAACATAATCCTTTTGTCACATGATATCTTGATAGAATATAAGGCATGGATAAAGTCAACCTTATATCTCTCTATCTTTAATTTCTCGAAACCCAATTAGACTGACTAAACAAATGATATTGATCTCCATCAATTCATTTGAGCATGGCCATGCATTTCTCAGTCTCAATCATCGAGGGGCCCAGAGATATCTCTCTTATAATAAGAGGGACAAATTCCATCTTAATCACTCACATCTCACTACATGATTCTTATTATGTTCAATCATAATCTTTATAATCATCCGGTTAAAGACAACGTTTGATTATGTCAAAACATAATATTCCTCATGTTGAGAACTATGGCAATCTCAGGTCTAAGGATTTAATGACACAACTACTAGAGATTAACTTATGACTTTGATCCATGTATTAATCTCAAGGCGGGTCTTGTCCAATATTTGTTCTCAACAAATACATATAAATTTGATTTGTATCTCATACACATATTCATCCCATGAATATCAATCAAATTTCATACTAATCTTAATTTATTGTTATTCCCACAACAATAACCGATTAGGGACATTTAGAATAATTCATAATATTATTCAAGGACATTATTATATAATAAACATGCAAATTATGATAATAGTAAATGTTCATAAATATTCAAAATACCATGTCCATACAATAGGCCTAGGGCACTATTACTAACAATCTCCCACTTGCACTAGGCCCACTCATCAATGTATCTAATACCTATGAACCTAGCATGACGATCATGCTTTGCTTGTGGTAGAGGCTTAGTCAATGGATCAGCAACATTGTCATCTGTTGGAACTCTGCATATTTTTACGTCACCTCTCTCAATGATTTCTCGAATGAGATGATAACGCCTAAGAATGTGTTTGGATCGCTGATGTGACCTAGGTTCTTTTGCTTGTGCGATAGCACCATTATTGTCACAATAAACATCAACAGGATTTGTGATGCTAGGAACCACTCCAAGGTCAGTAATGAACTTCTTGATCCAAACTGCTTCCTTTGCTGCATCAGATGCTGCTATGTATTCAGCTTCAGTTGTAGAATCAGCAACAGTGCTTTGCTTCGAACTCTTCCAGCTAACAGCACCACCATTTAAACAAAACACATATCCTGACTGCGATCGAAATCATCTTTGTCAGATTGAAAGCTTGCATCTGTGTAACCACTTACAACTAGATCATCTTCCAATCCGCCATACACCAAGAACATATCTTTAGATCTTCTCAGATACTTAAGAATGTTCTTGACCGCCGTCCAGTGACTCTCACCGGGATCTGACTGGTATCTACTCGTTATGCTTAAAGCATAAGAGACATCTGGTCTAGTGCACAACATAGCATACATGATAGATCCTATTGCTGAAGCATAAGGAATCTTACTCATGCGCTCTCGCTCATCTTTTGTGTTAGGACACTGAGATTTGCTAAGTGTAATACCATGAGACATAGGCAAGTATCCTCTCTTGGAATCTTGCATACTGAACCTTTTCAGTACTTTGTCTATGTAAGTACTTTGACTTAGACCAATCAGCCTCTTAGATCTATCTCTATAGATCTTTATCCCTAGGATATAGGCAGCTTCACCTAAGTCTTTCATTGAGAAATTTTCCCTAACCAAGACTTGACACTCTGCAAGGTAGGGATATCATTCCCAATGAGTAAAATGTCATCAACATATAGGACCAGAAATACAATGGCGCTCCCACTAACTTTCTTGTAAACACAAGGTTCATCTTCATTTTTGATAAATCCAAACTCTTTGACTGATTCATCAAAACGAAGATTCCAACTCCGAGAAGCCTGCTTCAAACCATAAATGGATCTTTGAAGCTTGCATACTTTACTAGAATTCTCAGGTTGTACAAAACCCTCAGGTTGTGTCATGTACACATCCTCAAGTAAGTTTCCATTAAGAAACGCTGTTTTAACATCCATTTGCCAAATCTCATAGTCATAATATGCAGCAATGGCAATAAGAATTCTAATAGACTTAAGCATGGCTACAGGTGAAAAAGTTTCATCATAGTCTATACCATGAGTTTGTTTGAAACCTTTTGCAACTAGCCTTGCTTTGTAAGTATGCACTTTACCATCCATGTCAGTTTTCTTTTTGAAAACCCATTTGCACCCAATAGTCTTTGTACCTTCAGGTGGCTCAATCAAGGTCCATACCTGATTATCATACATGGATTGGATTTCAGACTTCATGGCCTCTAACCATTTCTCAGAGTCTGGATCTAACATAGCCTCTTGATAGGTAGTAGGTTCATTTTGATCCACTAACAATACATCATGATTATCAGTCACAAGAAATCCATATCTCTCGGGCTCATGACGTATCCTATCAGATCTACGTAACTTTTGTGCTACAGGTGGTATGTCAACAGTGGTTTGTTGACTTTAAGCATCCACAGGCGGTTCAATGTAATATTTGAAATAAAGTGATTTATTGTTCATTCCAATGTAAAACTACCTCTTCAGGTCGGTCTCGTCGGCCCCGACGTCTCCAAGTCAGCCGAGGCAGCCTCGACCTCTTCAGGTCAGCCTCGTCGGCCCCGGCGTCTCCAAGTCAGCGAGGCGGCCCCGACCTCTTCAGGTCGGCCCCGTCGGCCCTAGCGTCTCTAAGATAGCCGAGATGGCCCGACCTCTTTAGGTCGGCCCCGTCGGCCCCTGCGTATCCAAGTCAGCCGAGGCGGTCCCGACCTCTTCAGGTCGACCCGTCAGCCCCGGAGTCTCCAAGTCAACCGAGGTGGCCCCGTCGGCCCCGTCGGCCCTGGCGTCTCCAAGGTAGCCGAGGCGGCCCCGACTTCTTTAGGTCAGCCCCACGTCTACCAGAACCATCACCCTTTTGACCAGCGTAGCCTGACGCAATCAGGCCCACCTACTGCCTGACCACGCGTCGATTGGACCAGGCCCACTACCGCCGACTCCGCCGACTGATGGGACTTGGCCCACCAACCGCCGGCTTTTCCTCTCCGATGGGATAGGACCCACCAATCAGCCCTAGATTCACGTAACCCCCACGTGTTCCGCGAACATCTTTCCCTCGCGAAATGTCACACAGTTAATCCCATGCAGGTCCCAACTGCCTATAAAAGAGTAAGTCCGCAAGAGATTCAGGTATGCACAAATAAGTACCCTCTCATTCTATTATCCGGGAGAAACTCTATCTCAGAGCTTTCTTCACCCCAAAAGAGCTCTTTCGAGCTCTTCCTCAGCTGTGACCTCGATCGCCGACTTGGGCGTCGGAGGGTCCCATCGGAGAACCCCTTCGGTCTCGGGAATTCTTGCAGGTGGTCCAGCTGGGCGAGAATCTTTTGCGACCAGATCTGTCTTTCGATGCTCAACACAGGCGATCGGGCATCATCAATTACCATCATCTAGATCGAGAGATCAAAATCAAAATTTAAAATGATGTGAAGATCAAGATAGAAGAAAAACCCTAGATAAGGAAGGATGCTATCGACCATGAAAGGATATGGCTAGAAATAGGATTGAGTACTGATGGAAGGAGGGATAGGATTTGATGTGAGGGTTGAACACTGGCTTGAGATGGTGGCCGGCCTAATGAAAGAAGGTTAAGGTTGATTGATTTGAGAGAAAAATACTATGAAAAAATTTTTTAAATAAAAATAAACTACTAAGTAAGTTTCTCTTTAATGTAGCATTATTTTTCATCACATGCACATTATTTTTTTTTTAACGGCATAGGCTAAAAGCGTACCAAAAATGAAAGTTGAAAATCATCTTAAAATTTTTGAGTTATCAAAGTAAAAACTTCCAAATTAAAGGGTTAATAGTGTGCTTTGTTATTATTATTTTTTAATATCCTCCGGGGCCAGCCAAGTAAACGGGTTTCCTTCCCCCGTTTCGAATCGCCCACCCTCGGAGCCGAATCCTCGCCAAATTCGATTCCTTTGCGGCCTCCTTCCATCCATCTCACTTGTCCATGGATCTCTTTCTCTGCAGCTCCTGATTCCCCCTGGATTCGCGGTAGCCTCCTTCGCCTCCAGCCCTCTTCGTCGCCTCGGAGAAGGGGGGCTAGCAGGCAGAAACGGAGCTATTTTTGGAGTTGCTTGTCAGATTTGAGGCATGGGTTGTTGATTTGGACGCGAAACTAGTTGGAATCGATGGAAAGGTGGGAGCTTGGGGATCTGGAGGATGTGTGAGATTTGGAGTTTGAAGCTGGTGGAGCGAATCTGAAGAGTTGCTGGTTGTTGCTGCATTGGGCTCTGGTTTTGGAGCGATTCAGACATGCGACGGAGGGCGCACGAGTTCCGGCGTCCGGCAAGAAGGAGGCTTTCGGATGGGATCTGGGGGTTTCTGGGGATCTTTGTCGTCGCGGGATTGCTGCGTTTTGTCGTCCACCATTACCACCAGGACCGGTTTGGGCTGCCGATCCGGGTGAGTATTTTGATGCTCTGTGATTGCTTTGTTTGAATCGTTTGGTTGGATTTTGTTGCCTATGACTTCAACTGATCTTTGGATCAACTGATCTGATTTGTATTAGCCATATGCTCTGAGGAAAAGTTGGAAGCCTATTAGCTGATTTGTTCCATGGAGGGGAACTTGATTCCAACTGGACTGTGCTCTGTAGTTATGGAATGGTGTTTGGGAACTTGGAAACTAGACGTTATTACTAACTACTCACTGCCAAAAAAGTTATTTTTGAATGATTTTGGTTTGGGCATCAATTCATTGGTTACTGATTGTTATGTCAAAAGCAGCCAACAGAGCTCACTGAATATTTCTGAAATTAATTCGTTGTACAAGTGGGAGTCGAATCATAATAATGAGGTAGAATGCCACTTTAGTTGATGTGAAATTAACTTTAAATATCATATTGATTTCTTTTTCTTAGATGTCTTTTAAAGCATCGGTGAACTACTATCAAAAACTCCTCAAAAAATGCAAAGTATTTAAAGATAAAGAGAGGATTTGTAAAATTTTGGGTGATGTGGGGTGATATTACTTGATCCGAGCGTATTTTTTCTTGCAGTGCTAAGATCTCGTGAGATTCCCTTTCATGAGAATATTTTGACTAACTGATCCATGGACCTTATATTGCCAAGTGGATCCCGTTTTCTTCCTCCTCCATTAATATACCTGACCACATTCAACCAACTGCATGGTTTTATGGGCAGATGTCAATGCCAGATTGACTTTTGCATGACATGTCTTCAGAAGCTATACACGGAAACTTTCAAGATCCATTATAATTTAAATGATACTTCCTTTCAGTTATATTGTTTACATGAGTCAGTCTGTCCAAGATTTTTATCCTGGTAGAGATCTTGCCAAGCTATCTATTTCTATTATTTTTTGGCACACACTGATTCCATATATATGATATATCGACCATTATTATTTTTACTGTTAAAAATTTATGTACCCTCTATATATGCTAGCTAGATATCAATGTATCAACTAAGAAGATTAGTGTTTTACTACTTTAAATAGGTTTTTTAATCACTGCTCGACAAAATCAAGGACTAAAGCAGTTTGGCTTGATTAGTTGTGAAATAAAACAGAGAAGAGGGAGGGAGGGAGGAGGTGGAAGGGGCATTATCACTCAAGATGGGTGGATATCCTGCTAAATGCCGTAAAAGGAGGTGGAATAAAGGCTTATACCATGCAGAGATATAAGTGGGTCCGCATGGTATAATTGTATTCCATCATTTTGATGGAATAAAATTATACAATAGAGTAAAGGAAACTTATCCCATCCAATTACCTTTTGCCCTTATACACCATAAAACAAAAGAGGAGGGTGATTTCATCTTTATGATAAGGTCCAAAACATCTTGAAATCTGATGCACTCACTTACCCCCTACAATTATCTCTCTAGCCAAATGCCAAAATGGTCCTATCCTGCAATATAGGTCGATCCTTCCAACAAAACTAGGGATATAAATTTATTCCAGCCGAATGAATCAAGAACAGCTTTTCCTTACAGCCGGACGAATCAATAACCTTTCTCCTTTGAGCTTTGCAACCGAATGAATCAATTTCATTTATGCTTTTCCTTTCTCTCCTTCACCCTCTCTAGAATCGCCTTATGTTTTTTCTCTTTTAAGTAGAACAGCGAAACCAAGAAAACTCTATCTCCCAGCCGAATAAATCAATAACAGCTTTTCCTTAGCAGCCGAATGAATCAATAACATTTCTCCTTCGAGTTTTGCAACCGAATGAATCAATCTCCTTTAAGCTTTTCCTTTCTCTCCTCCACCCTCTCTAAAATCGCCTTCTATTTATTTTCTCTTTTAAGTAGAACAGCGAAACCAGGAAAAACTCTATCTTAGCACCCAAATGAATCAATAACCTTTCTCCTTCGAGTTTTGCAACCGAATGAATCAATCTCCTTTAAGCTTTTCCTTTCTCTCCTCCATCCTCTCTAAAATCGCCTTCTGTTTATTTTCTCTTTTAAGCTCTATCTCCCAGCCGAATGAATCAAGAATAGCTTTTCCTTAGCAGCCGAATGAATCAATAACCTTTCACCTTCGAGCTTTGCAACCGAATGAATCAATCTCCTTTAAGCTTTTCCTTTCTCTCCTTCATCCTCTCTAAAATCGCCTTCTGTTTATTTTCTCTTTTAAGTAGAACAGCGTAACCAAGAAAAACTCTATCTCCCAGCCGAATGAATCAAAAACAGCTTTTCCTTAGCAGACGAATGAATCAATAACCTTTCTCCTTCGAGTTTTGTAACCGAATGAATCAATCTCCTTTAAGCTTTTCCTTTCTCTCCTCCACCCTTTCTAAAATCGCCTTCTGTTTATTCTCTTTTAAGTAGAACAGCGAAACCAAGAAAAACTCTATCTCCCAGCCGAATGAATCAAGAACAGCTTTTCCTTAGCAGCCGAATGAATCAATAACCTTTCTCCTTCGAGTTTTGCAACCGAATGAATCAAGCTCCTTTAAGCTTTTCCATTCTCTCCTCCACCCTCTCTAAAATCGCCTTCTGTTTATTTTCTATTTTAAGCTCTATCTCCCAGCCGAATGAATTAAAAACAGCTTTTCCTTAGCAACCGAATGAATTAATAACCTTTCTCCTTCGAGCTTTGCAACCGATTGAATCAATCTCCTTTAAGCTTTTCCTTTCTCTCCTCCACCCTCTCTAAAATCGCCTTATGTTTATTTTGTCTTTTAAGTAGAACAACGAAACCAAGAAAAACTCTATCTCCCAGCCGAATGAATCAAGAACAGCTTTTTCTTAGCAGCCGAATGAGTCAATAACCTTTCTCCTTCGAGTTTTGCAACCGAGTGAATCAATCTCCTTTAAGCTTTTCCTTTCTCTCCTCCACCTCTCTAAAATCGCCTTCTGTTTATTTTCTCTTTTAAGCTTTATCTCCTAGCCAAATGAATCAATAACAGCTTTTCCTTAGCAGCTAAATGAATCAATAACCTTTCTCCTTCGTGCTTTGCAACAGAATGAATCAATATCCTTTAAGCTTTTCCTTTCTCTCCTCCACCCTCTCTAAAATCTTCTTTTGTTTATTTTATCTTTTAAGTAGAACAACGAAACCAAGAAAAACTCTATCTCCCAGCCGAATGAATCAAGAACAGCTTTTCCTTAGCAGCCGAATGAATCAATAACCATTCTCCTTCGAGCTTTGCAACCGAATGAATCAATCTCCTTTAAGCTTTTCCTTTCTCTCCTCCACCCTCTCTAAAATCTACTTCTGTTTATTTTCTCTTTTAAGTAGAACAGCGGAACCAAAAAAACTCTATCTCCCAGCCGAATGAATCAAGAACAGCTTTTCCTTAGCAGCCGAATGAATCAAGAACCTTTCTCCCTCAAGCTTTCCAACCGAATGAATCAATCTCCTTTAAGCTTTTCCTTTCTCTCCTCCACCCTCTGTAATTAAATTGCCTTCTGTTAATTTTCACTTTTAAGTAGAACAGCCAAACCAAGAAAACTCTATCTCCCTCAATCCAATAACTCTCTCTCCCTATTTGATCCCCTCTCTAAAAAACAGATTTAAAACCAATAACCAAGAAAAGAGAACAGCAAGATTTCTATCTTCGAAGGGAAGATATCCCACAAGAATAACATATAAGATGACACCACAAGACCAGATATCAAACCTTGCACCATCATACCCTCTGTTGGCAAGGACCTGCAAGCATTGTCACGAGCACTTCTTAATTGATTTAAAGACATTATTATGAGCATGAAATGTTATAAAGATATTCAGTTATCACCTCAGGGGCAATATAGTTTGGACTACCGTAGATTGTATGCAGCAAACCATCAGTCCCAAGATGCTGAGGTAAAGCACTGAGGCCAAAATCAGTTATCTTTATGTTCCCTTTTGCATCAATAAGAACATTCTCCAGCTATAACAGGACAATTTAAAAGTGTGAGCTAGTATAAATTACAAAAGTTTTGAGACCACAAGAGATTAAAGGCAGGAATGGGCCATAAAAAAAGGAATATTTTGTAGTTTTGGATTAAGATCATTCACCTTTAAATCCCTGTGGTAAACACCCTTATCATGACAATAACTTATAGCATAAATTAGCTGCTGAAAAAGCTTCCGTCCTTCTTGTTCTGACAGCTTCCCTTTCAGTGCCTTCAACATCCAACAATCAAAAAAATTCACATCAAAATGACTCAATAAGTTTGCATGTGATGTAAAGCAGAAGCAAGCATGCAAAGCAATATATATATATATATATATAGGAATCAGAGCTCCTTACAATTTTGTCGAATAATTCGCCACCATTCACATATTCAAGGACCATATAGATCTTAGTTTTGCTTGCCAGGTTAATTAAAAAAAAGAAAACTAAGCCCTTTTTCTGATAGTTTTTTATGATCTGAAGGGGATTTCCATTAGTTTTCTCTTGTTTTGCAGTACTTTCCAGAAAGAAAACAGGACTTGAAAAACAAGAAGACAAGGGAAAAAAAACAGAACATTATTCAATGGATAGCTTGTAAAGACCATCCACTGGATTGTTTGCTTCCTTTTCACGTAATGAATTCTTCTGCAAGCAGGATATCACATGCTAGAACCAGTTTGGAAGCGAAAGGGAGAAAACTCTGAAAAAAAGAGAAAAAGAAAAGAAAAGAGAAAGGTATGTCTCTATTAATAAAGTTAAATTCGCATTTGCCCTCTCCGGTACGTACCCTCTCCTGCTCTCTTTCTCTCTCCCTCATGGTGCCCGCATGTGCCCTCTCCCCGCATATAGTTTCCTTTCTAGTAGAGCAGCCGAATGAATTAAAAACCCTTACTCCTTTGAGCTTTTCCTTAGCAGCCGAATGAATCAAGAACCTTTCTCCTTTGAGCTTTGCAACCGAATGAATCAACATCCTTTAAGCTTTTCCTTTCTCTCCTCCACCGTCTCTAAAATCGCCTTCTGTTTATTTTCTCTTTTAAGTAGAACAGCGAAACCAAGAAAAACTCTATCTCCCACCGAATGAATCAAGAACAGCTTTTCCTTAGCAGCCGAATGAATCAATAACCTTTCTCCTTCGATCTTTGCAACCGAATGAATCAATCTCCTTTAAGCTTTTCCTTTCTCTCCTTCACCCTCTCTAAAATCGTCTTTTGTTTATTTTCTCTTTTAAGTAGAACAGCAAAACCAAGAAAAACTCTATCTCCCAGCCGAATGAATCAAGAACAGCTTTTCCTTAGCAGCCGAATGAATCAATAACCTTTCTCCTTCGAGGTTTGCAACCGAATGAATCAATCTCCTTTAAGCTTTTCCTTTCTCTCTCCCCTCTCTAAAATCGCCTTCTATTTATTTTCTCTTTTAAGCTCTATCTCCCAGCCGAATGAATCAAGAACATCTTTTCCTTAGCACCCAAATGAATCAATAACCTTTCTCCTTCGAGCTTTGCAATCGAATGAATCAATCTCCTTTAAGCTTTTCCTTTCTCTCCTCCATCCTCTCTAAAATCGCCTTCTGTTTATTTTCTCTTTTAAGTAGAACAGCGAAACCAAGAAAAACTCTATCTCCCAATCGAATGAATCAAGAACAACTTTTCCTTAGCAGCCGAATGAATCAATAACCTTTCTCCTTCGAGTTTTGCAACCGAATGAATCAATCTCCTTTAAGCTTTTCCTTTCTCTCCACCCTCTCTAAAATCGCCTTTTGTTTATTTTTCTTTTAAGCTCTATCTCCTAGCCGAATGAATCAATAACAGCTTTTCCTTAGCAGCTAAATGAATCAATAACCTTTCTCCTTCGAGCTTTGCAACCGAATGAATCAATCTCCTTTAAGCTTTTCCTTTCTCTCCTACACCCTCTCTAAAATTGCCTTCTGTTTATTTTCTCTTTTAAGTAGAACAGCGAAACCAAGAAAAAACACTATCTCCCAGCCGAATGAATCAAGAACAGCTTTTTCTTAGCACCCGAATGAATCAATAACATTTCTCCTTCGAGCTTTGCAACCGAATGAATCAATCTCCTTTAAGCTTTTCCTTTCTCTCCTCCACCCTCTCTAAAATCGCCTTCTGTTTATTTTATCTTTTAAGTAGAATAGCGAAACCAAGAAAACTCTTTCTCCCAGCCGAGTGAATCAAGAACAGATTTTCTTAGCAGCCGAATGAATCAAGAACCTTTCTCCCTCAAGCTTTCCAACAGAATGAATCAATCTCCTTTAATCTTTTCCTTTCTCTGCTCCACCCTCTCTTATTAAATCGCCTTCTGTTAATTTTCTCTTTTAAGTAGAAAAACCAAACCAAGAAAACTCTATCTCCCCCAAACCAATAACTCTCTCTCCCTCTTTTATCCCCTCTCTGAAAAACAGATTTAAAACCAATAACCAAGAAAAGAGAACAACAAGATTTCTATCTTCGAAGGGAAGATATCCCACAAGAATAACAAATAAGATGACACCACAAGACCAGATATCAAACCTTGCACCATCATACCCTCTGTTGGCAAGGACCTACAAGCATTGTCACGAGCACTTCTTAATTGATTAATAAAGACATTATTATGAGCATGAAATGTTATAATATATTCAGTTATCACCTCAGGGGCAATATAGTTTGGACTGCCGCAGATTGTATGCAGCAAACCATCAGTCCCAAGATGCTGAGGTAAAGCACTGAGGCCAAAATATGTTATCTTTATGTTCCCTTTTGCATCAATAAGAACATTCTCCAGCTGTAACACGACAATTTAAAAGTGTGAGCTAGTATAAATTACAAAAGTTTTGAGACCACAAGAGATTGAAGGCAGGAATGGGCCATAAAAAAGGAATATTTTGAAGTTTTGGATTAAGATCATTCACCTTTAAATCCCTGTGGTAAACACCCTTATCATGACAATAACTTATAGCATAAATTAGCTGCTGAAAAAGCTTCCATCCTTCTTGTTCTGACAGCTTCCCTTTCAGTGCCTTCAACATCCAACAATCAAAAAAATTCACATCAAAATGACTCAATAAGTTTGCATGTGAAGTAAAGCAGAAGCAAGCATGCAAAGCAATAATATATATATATAGGAATCAGAGCTCCTTACAATTTTGTCGAATAATGCGCCACCATTCATATATTCAAGGACCATGTAGATCTTAGTTTTGCTTGCCAGTTAATTTAAAAAAAGAAAACTAAGCCCTTTTTCTGACAATTTTTTATGATCTGAAGGGGATTTCCATTAGTTTTCTCTTGTTTTGCAATAGTTTCCAGAAAGAAAACAGGACTTGAAAAACAAGAAGACAAGGGAAAAAAAAAAACAGAAGATTATTCAATGGATAGCATGTAAAGACCATCCACTCGATTGTTTGCATCCTTTTCACGTAATGAATTCTTCTGCTAGCAGGATATCACACGCTAGAACCAGTTTGGAAGCGAAAGGAGGAAAACTCTGAAAAGAAAGAGAAAAAAAAAGAAAAGAGAAAGGTATGTCTCTATTAATAAAGTTAATTTTGCATTTGCCCTCTACCGTACGTACCCTCTCCCGCTCTCTTTCTCTCTCTCTCATGGCGCCCACATATGCCCTCTCCTCGCATGCAGTTTCCTTTCTAGTAGAGCAACCGAATGAATAAAAACCCTTACTCCTTTGAGCTTTTCCTTAGCAGCCGAATGAATCAAGAACCTTTCTCCTTTGAGCTTTGCAACCGAATGAATCAACATCCTTTAAGCTTTTCCTTTCTCTCCTCCACCGTCTCTAAAATTGCCTTCTATTTATTTTCTCTTTTAAGTAGAACAGCAAAACCAAGAAAAACTCTATCTCCCAGCCGAATGAATCAAGAACAGCTTTTCCTTAGCAGCCGAATGAATCAATAACCTTTCTCCTTCGAGCTTTGCAACCGAATGAATCAATCTCCTTTAAGCTTTTCCTTTCTCTCCTTCACCCTCTCTACAATCGTCTTCTGTTTATTTTCTCTTTTAAGTAGAACAGCGAAACCAAGAAAAACTCTATCTCCCAGCCGAATGAATCAAGAACAGCTTTTCCTTAGCAGCCGAATGAATCAATAACATTTCTCCTTCGAGTTTTGCAACCGAATGAATCAATCTCCTTTAAGCTTTTCCTTTCTCTCCTCCACCCTCTCTAAAATCACCTTCTGTTTATTTTGTCTTTTAAGTAGAACAGCGATACCAGGAAAAACTCTATCTTAGAACCCAAATGAATAAATAACCTTTCTCCTTCGAGTTTTGCAACCGAATGAATCAATCTCCTTTAAGCTTTTCCTTTCTCTCCTCCACCCTCTCTAAAATCACCTTCTGTTTATTTTCTCTTTTAAGCTCTATCTTCAGCCGAATGAATCAAAAACAGCTTTTCCTTAGCAGCCGAATGAATCAATAACTTTTCTCCTTCGAGCTTTGCAACCGAATGAATCAATTTCCTTTAAGCTTTTCCTTTCTCTCCTCCATCCTCTCTAAAATCGCCTTCTGTTTATTTTCTCTTTTAAGTAGAACAGTGTAACCAAGAAAAACTCTATCTCCTAGCCGAATGAATCAAGAACAGCTTTTTCTTAGTAGCCGAATGAATCAATAACCTTTCTCCTTCGAGTTTTGCAACCGAATGAATCAATCTCCTTTAAGCTTTTCCTTTCTCTCCTCCACCCTCTCTAAAATCGCCTTCTGTTTATTTTCTCTTTTAAGTAGAACAGCGAAACCTAGAAAAACTCTATCTCCCAGCCGAATGAATCAAGAACAGCTTTTCCTTAGCAGCCGAATGAATCAATAACCTTTCTCCTTCGAGTTTTGCAACCGAATGAATCAAGCTCCTTTAAGCTTTTCCATTCTCTCCTCCACCCTCTCTAGAATCGCCTTCTGTTTATTTTCTCTTTTAAGCTCTATCTCCCAGCCGAATGAATCAAAAATAGCTTTTCCTTAGCAGCCGAATGAATCAATAACCTTTCTCCTTCGAGCTTTGCAACCGAATGAATCAATCTCCTTTAAGCTTTTCCTTTCTCTCCTCCACCCTCTCTAAAATCGCCTTATGTTTATTTTGTCTTTTAAGTAGAACTGCGAAACGAAGAAGAACTCTATCTCCCAGTCGAATGAATCAAGAACTGCTTTTTCTTAGCAGCCAAATGAGTCAATAACCTTTCTCCTTTGAGTTTTGCAACCGAATAATCAATCTCCTTTAAGCTTTTCCTTTCTCTCCTCCACCTCTCTAAAATCGCCTTCTGCTTATTTTCTCTTTTAAGCTCTATCTCCTAGCCAAATGAATCAATGACAGCTTTTCCTTAGCAGCTAAATGAATCAATAACCTTTCCCCTTCGAGCTTTGCAACAAAATGAATCAATATCCTTTAAGCTTTTCCTTTCTCTCCTCCACCCTCTCTAAAATCTTCTTTTGTTTATTTTCTCTTTTAAGTAGAACAACGAAACCAAGAAAAACTCTATCTCCCAGCCGAATGAATCTAGAATAGCTTTTCCTTAGCAGCCGAATGAATCAATAACCTTTCTCCTTCGAGCTTTGCAACCGAATGAATCAATCTCCTTTAAGCTTTTCCTTTCTCTCCTCCACCCTCTCTAAAATCTACTTCTGTTTATTTTCTCTTTTAAGTAGAATAGCGAAACCAAGAAAACTATATCTCCCAGCCGAATGAATCAAGAACAGCTTTTCCTTAGCAGCCGAATGAATCAAGAACCTTTCTCCCTCAAGCTTTGCAACTGAATGAATCAATCTCCTTTAAGCTTTTCCTTTCTCTCCTCCACCCTCTCTCATTAAATCGCCTTCTGTTAATTTTTACTTTTAAGTAGAACAGCCAAACCAAGAAAACTCTATCTCCCTCAATCCAATAACTCTCTCCCTCTTTGATCCCCTCTCTAAAAAATAGATTTAAAACCAATAACCAAGAAAAGAGAACAGCAAGATTTCTATCTTCGAAGGGAAGATATCCCACAAGAATAACATATAAGATGACACCACAAGACCAGATATCAAACCTTGCACCATCATACCCTCTGTCGGCAAGGACCTGCAAGCATTATCACGAGCACTTCTTAATTGATTAATAAAGACATTATTATGAGCATGAAATGTTATAAATATATTCAGTTATCACCTCAGGGGCAATATAGTTTGGACTGCCGTAGATTGTATGCAGCAAACCATCAGTCCCAAGATGCTGAGGTAAAGCACTGAGGCCAAAATTAGTTATCTTTATGTTCCCTTTTGCATCAATAAGAACATTCTCCAGCTGTAACAGGACAATTTAAAAGTGTGAGCTAGTATAAATTACAAAAGTTTTGAGACCACAAGAGATTGAAGGCAGGAATGGGCCATAAAAAAAGGAATATTTTGTAGTTTTGGATTAAGATCATTCACCTTTAAATCCCTGTGGTAAACACCCTTATCATGACAATAACTTATAGCATCAATTAGCTATTGAAAAAGCTTCCGTCCTTCTTATTCTGACAGCTTCCCTTTCAGTGCCTTCAACATCCAACAATCAAAAAATTCACATCAAAATGACTCAATAAGTTTGCATGTGATGTAAAGCAGAAGCAAGCATGCAAAGCAATAATATATATATATATATATATATATATAGGAATCAGAGCTCCTTACATTTTGTCGAATAATTTGCCACCATTCACATATTCAAGGACCATGTAGATCTTAGTTTTGCTTGCCAGGTTAATTAAAAAGAGAAAACTAAGCCCTTTTTTTGACAGTTTTTTATGATTTGAAGGGAATTTTCATTAGTTTTCTCTTGTTTTGCAGTACTTTCCAGAAAGAAAATAGGACTTGAAAAATAAGAAGACAAGGAAAAAAAATTGAAGATTATTCAATGGATAGCTTGTAAAGACCATCCACTGGATTGTTTGCTTCCTTTTCACGTAATGAATTCTTCTGCTAGCAGGATATCACACGCTAGAACCAGTTCAGAAGCGAAAGGGGGAAAACTCTGAAAGGAAAGAGAAAAAAAAAATAAAAGAGAAAGGTATGTCTCTATTAATAAAGTTAATTTTGCATTTGCCCTCTCCCGTACGTACCCTCTCCCGCTCTCTTTCTCTCTCTCTTATGGCACCCACATGTGCCCTCTCCCCGCATGCAGTTTCCTTTCTAGTAGAGTAGCCGAATGAATTAAAAACCCTTACTCCTTTGAGCTTTTCCTTAGCAGCCGAATGAATCAAGAACCTTTCTCCTTTGAGCTTTGCAACCGAATGAATCAACATCCTTTAAGCTTTTCCTTTCTCTCCTCCACCGTCTCTAAAATCACCTTCTGTTTATTTTCTCTTTTAAGTAGAACAGTGAAACCAAGAAAAACTCTATCTCCCAGCCGAATGAATCAAGAATAGCTTTTCCTTAGCAGCCGAATGAATCAATAACCTTTCTCCTTCAAGCTTTTCAGCCGAATGAATCAATCTCCTTTAAGCTTTTCCTTTCTCTCCTTCACCCTCTCTAAAATCATCTTCTGTTTATTTTCTCTTTTAAGTAGAACAGCGAAACCAAGAAAAACTCTATCTCCTAGCCGAATGAATCAAGAACAGCTTTTCCTTAGCAGCCAAATGAATCAATAACCTTTCTCCTTCGAGGTTTGCAACCGAATGAATCAATCTCCTTTAAGCTTTTCCTTTCTCTCCTCCATCCTCTCTAAAATCGCTTTCTATTTATTTTCTCTTTTAAGCTCTATCTCCCAACCGAATGAATCAAGAACATCTTTTCCTTAGCACCCAAATGAATCAATAACCTTTCTCCTTCGAGCTTTGCAACCGAATGAATCAATCTCCTTTAAGCTTTTCCTTTCTCTCCTCCATCCTCTCTAAAATCGCCTTCTGTTTATTTTCTCTTTTAAGTAGAATAGCGAAACCAAGAAAAACTCTATCTCCCAGCCGAATGAATCAAGAACACTTTTCCTTAGCAGCCGAATGAATAAATAACCTTTCTCCTTCGAGTTTTGCAACCGAATGAATCAATCTCCTTTAAGCTTTTCCTTTCTCTCCTCCACCCTCTCTAAAATCACCTTCTGTTTATTTTCTCTTTTAAGCTCTATCTCCTAGCCGAATGAATCAATAACAGCTTTTTCTTAGCAGCTAAATGAATCAATAACCTTTCTCCTTCGAGCTTTGCAACCGAATGAATCAATCTCCTTTAAGCTTTTCCTTTCTCTCCTACACCCTCTCTAAAATCTCCTTCTATTTATTTTCTCTTTTAAGTAGAACAGCAAAACCAAGAAAAACTCTATCTCCCAGCCGAATAAATCAAGAACAACTTTTTCTTAGCAGCCGAATGAATCAATAACATTTCTCCTTCGAGCTTTGCAACAGAATGAATCAATCTCCTTTAAGCTTTTTCTTTCTCTCCTCCACCCTCTCTAAAATCGCCTTCTGTTTATTTTATCTTTTAAGTAGAACAGCGAAACCAAGAAAACTCTTTCTCCCAGCCGAGTGAATCAAGAACTGTTGACCCAATTGATTATTTTGATGATTAACAAAACTATTTGAGTATAACTATTGGAGGCTCTAATGATTTTGATTAAGTGTTTCAGATTATAAGTCTATTGAATGATCAAAATCAGGAGTTACATCGTATTCTGGATCAAATCTAATGTCTAGGTATGATTGCAGACATTAGAGTCGACTCCGATAATCACAGAGCCGACTCCGAATCTGGCATGGAAGTTAGAGTCGACTCCGAGACTGTTAGAGCCGACTCTCACAAAAGAAACAGAACGTCAATTTTTCTGGTCCCGACCTAGAGTCGACTCCGGGTAAGTTAGAGTCGACTCCAGAAAAGTTTCTTGTCGACCCCAGAAAAGTCAGAGACGACTCCGGAAATAATGTTTTAAAGTGCTTCGAGTTAGAGCCGACTCCAGAAAAGTTAGAGTCGACTCCAACCCACCTGGAACGAAAAATTAAATTGCCAGATTAGCTCTAACTGTAATATTCCTATTTTACTTTATTTCTAACGGATATATTTTGTTACAAGGTACACTCCAACGGATAGTTTTCTTCCAAAAATGGCTTGAAAAATCTATAAAAAGGGAAGACTATTATTCAAAAAAGAGAACGGAAGGAGAACAAAAAAAATAGAAAAACATAAAACAAATAGAGAAATCCCAATCCAAAAATCGAAAAAGAGAGAGCCTGAATCTCAAGAGGAAAACCTTCTAGCTCAAATCCACTCCACTCCAAAACGCTCAAGAGGAATCCAAGGCATTCAAATCAAAGTTTGGTGGATTTCCAACTTGAAGAAAGAGGATTCGTTTCTTGCTTTTCAACTCTTCTCAACTGCTTCAACTATGAAGAATCGGAGCTGAGGCTTGATTCAACCCAGCAAGGAGAAGAAGAAAAGAAGAAAAGCTCAAAGCCAACCATCTACAAATCAGGCTTTTCTAAACCTTATTATTCTTATATTTGATTATCTGCTCATTAAGGAGCTTTGTAATTGAAAAACATTATTTTATTTGTTTGTATCTAGTTCAATCTGGGGGATTGAACTAGTGGAGGTAGTCTTACCTCGGTTCAAGCTTGGTTAAGCTTGTGTTAGGGTTTTTGTGCTGGTGAGCCCTTGAAAAATCAGCTGGGTTCGTTGTGCACCCGGAAAAATAACAAGTTTGAGTTGTGAGCTTGTAAAACAA
Organism: Calamus simplicifolius; assembly: GCA_900491605.1. Classification (NCBI taxonomy): domain Eukaryota; kingdom Viridiplantae; phylum Streptophyta; class Magnoliopsida; order Arecales; family Arecaceae; genus Calamus; species Calamus simplicifolius. The sequence goes on along the minus strand of UESW01002947.1, from coordinate 103,705 downwards.
CTCGGCTGTAATCAAGGAAGATTATAGTGTGGACCCAAGTGAATCTTGGGAGGAACGTAGGTGTTGGATACACCGAACCACTATAAACTTTTTGTGTTTGCCGTGCTTACATTGACTCTATCTCTATCACTGTTTATTCACTGCACTTTGTATTACATTGCTATTGCCTTCACTTTTCTTAAGCAAACTTCTTAAAAGATTAATTTTTAAAAGAACCCAATTCACCCCCCCCCCCTCTTGGGTTGTCATCTGGGCCAACAATTGATATCAGAGCTGGTGCTCATTAGATTTTGATCACACGATCAAGAGCTAAAGTTCCAAATGGCAACACAAGTTGGATCATTTGCTGAAGGTCATTCTACAATAGACCTCCACTGTTTAATGGTTCAAATTACTCATATTGGAAAGCTAGAATGGGATATTCATTCAAGCTTCTGATTATGAGCTATGGGGTGTTATAATTAATGGACCTAGTACACCCACACATGTTATTGATGTCACTATTGTTCCTAAGCCCAAAGGGACTGGAATGATTCTGATAGGAAAATGGCACAGCTTAACGCTAAAGCCATGAATGTATTATATTGCTCCTTAGATGCTAATGAATTTAATAGAATCTCCACATGTAATTCCGCAAAGGAGATTTGGGATAGATTAGAGGTAACCCATGAGGGTACCAAACCAAGTAAAAGAATCAAGATTAATATTCTTGTTCATAAATATGAATTATTTAGCATGGAACAATCTGAAACTATTGCATGCATGTACACTAGATTCACAGATATTGTAAATGGTTTGAAAAGTCTTGGTAAGACATATACTAACTCTGAACTTGTTCGAAAAATTCTTAGGTCATTACCAAGATCATGGGAAGCAAAAATGACTGCAATCCAAGAAGCTAAGAACCTCAACACTTTACCCTTAGAGGAGCTTCTAGGATCTCTTATGACCCATGAGCTGACTATGAAGTAGCATGTAGAGGAGGACACAAAGAAGAAGAAAATGATTGCCCTCAAAGCTGCAAAAAGAAGAAGAGAGCAGCAGCGATATGATGATGATAATGATGAAGAGACTGCTCTCTTAGCCAAAAAGTTTAAAAGATTCATGAGGAGAAAGAAACCCTTCTACAAGAAGAAATTTGGAGCAAAATGGAAAGGAGAAAAGGACAAGAACAAGGACAAGGACAAAGAAAAAGAGAAAGACCCCTTAACTTGCTATGAATGTAACAAACCGGGGCACTTTAGGAATGAATGTCCAAAATGAAGAAAACCTACAAAAAAGAAAAAGAAGGCTTATGTGGCGACATGGAGTGACAGCGAGGAATCTTCTTCCGAAGAAGAAGAACAAAAGGAAGTCGCAAACGTATGCTTTATGGCGGACGACAACGATGAGGTAAGTTCCGACAACCCTTGCGATGAATTTTCTTTTGATGAACTTTTTGATGCTTTTAATGAACTTGTTGGGGATTTCAAGGTTTTGAAAAAGAAATACAAGATTTTGAAAAATAAAAACTTAACTTTCATTCAAGAAAAGAAAATCTTAATAATGAAGTTAAGAAACTTAAATCTGAAAGTGAAATTTTAATAAAAGAAAAAGAATCAATCTCTAATGAAAATGATAAACTAAGGAAAGAGTTGAAATACATAAGAACATAGTTGATAAATTTACATTAAGCTCAACTAAACTAGACATGTTATTAAATAGTCAAAAAGCAGTTTTTGACAAAGCCGGATTAGGATATACACTTTAAGAAAACAAAAATTACTTAAAAATATTTTTGTGAGTGCTGGCCAAAGTAATTTTACATGCTTTAAATGTAATCAAAAAGGACATAAATCTTATGAATGTAAAATTCAAAACCTAATAAAAACTTGAATATTAAAGGAAAGAAAA